>JALNIO010001110.1:0-16672 GCA_023509875.1 Rugonectria rugulosa
GGCATACTGCTGGGCGTTTGTTGCTCGGATCATCCTCGTCAGTTCGACGAGCAGGCGATGTGGTGTGCGCTGTCTCGTGCGGCTGTGATCAGCCCTGGACTCAGCTTGACGGGTATCGGCTTCGCTACTCTGAAAACAGTTTGCAGAAACTTTTTAGGCGCCGCCTGTAAGTTTTCCGGTTGAGGCACCGTAACCTGCACTTACTGTCCGGTGTAGAATGTGATGGTTTGAATGCTGAAAATAGCTTAAATACTTTAGTTACTGTATGTAGCTCTTGGCTGAGTCTCATAACAATGTAAGTGTACCACCGGTTATACGAATCACCTTCTTGCAGACAAAAAACCTGCCTTTCTTGAAGTGCGTCTCCGATAACCCAGGCGGGTTATGTCCTGGGCACTTTGTACTGTATTATACAGCGCATTACCATCGATGTAACAGGATCAGGCTTTCGATACTGATCCGGCCTGCTCGCTCTAAGCCACAGCGATCGACCAGGCGACCTTACTGTTTGTGTTCTCAGCTATAATAAGCTTAAAGGATCACCGCGTTGGATGACGCTCATAGCTTGACCGGAACCAGGGGCTCTTGGATATCTCGCGGCCAATCTCGCAGGGAGGATTCACATTTGTCAAAAGAATGGAAGCTTCCTGCTCTAGTGGTTAGCTAGATAAATGTTTACTTTGTTAAAACTTTGTCGAATTGTCACATGTATCCTGGCAGGTCCTCTATCTCCCCTCCCTACGGAGGTAGTTAGAATTGCACTGGCAGCATCCTTGTGCTGTATGAACGGTAGGGGGCCTCTCCAGGAAACAAACAACAAAACCCAAACCCGAGCCCCAGATGATGGCACAAAATGTGCGCAGTTTCCGGCGGTCCACTTTGCATTCCAGCTGAAACGGTATTCAACTCGCCAGATCCGCATCCAGCCAGATAAGTTAGGGTACAACTATGTACGAACCCGGACGCCCCCCCAAATGTTTTTGCTTAGTACTGCTTGCCGTGATCGCCAATACAATATCCCAAGACAACATAGCCTGTTTACAACCTCATCGGTATTACGTTCATAGAGACCTAAGTTAGTCGTTTCGGACATGCGCTGCGCATCCTTTAACGCCTGGCAAAGAAAAACATTGCGCCGGTACGGACCAAGAACCAGAGAAAACCGACGAAGCGAACAATGGAGAGGGCAGCCGTAGCGTAGAGCAGAGTTTTGAAGTAGTATGGAGTTCGTGTCGCGGAAGCTTGCTGTCGGCGTTGTCAGTTTTGTTCATACCTTTGTCACCTTTCTCGTCGCTATCCCTTGTAGCGGTCCTGTGCTGGCAGGAAACTCGAAGAGGAACATACCGGAACCCCGACGTCTCGAAAGTCATCGCTGGTCACACTGATGATCAGGACGAGGTTGGTCAGCAGCCAAGAAACTACTAAACCGGTTCTGAAAGACTTGTACGAATCCTCCGCGCTCCGTTCTTCTTTCTCCACCTCCGGCTCGAACGGAGCCAAGGCTCGCAGCACCGTCTTCTCAAATTGATAGTCGATGTCTTCCTGCCTCTTCTCGATCTCCTCCACTACAACTTCGTTCTCCCCGCTCTTGCTAACATGAGCGGACGGCAGAGCTTCGGCGTCGTCTGAGCCCTTGGTGCCCCACGACACGTCGTGCCAATTGTTAAAGGCGTACACCATGAGAATGTTGATGTAGGTTGACATGAACACCATGTAGTAGGGGAACGAGTGGATCATGTGCCAAGGATCAAAATACATGAGCGAAGCGATAAAGCTGAGCCCGTAAATTGTGACAAGAGCAACTAAAATGACTCCCGCGACGCCGTCGCTCCCGAAAAAGCTGTCGGCGAATGCAGAGTCAGAGGCAAAAGAAATCTGCTCGCTGATAGGGTCACGTAGGGCGCGATACACCAGATAACCAGACAATACAAGGATGTAGGTCTGTATGATGCCAAAGACAGCGAAGGAGGCTACGTACGTGTACCGAGAGCCTTTTGGTCTATTTCCTAAAGCTAAGATGAATTGCAAGATCACCGAGCCGGTGTAGATCCAGGAGAGAAGCTGGTTGACAACGGGCGTGACCGTGTCGCCGAATGGCCACCCGTGGTACTTTTGCTCAGGCACAGGTGTTCCGACGAGCCGCATTATAATAACAGTCGTCAGGTAGTACGAGGCCAGGGCGAACCAGCTGAAGAGCACGTTCAAGACGTTGTAGATGAGCTGTATGTGAAGAAGAAACAGCCGGAAGACGCTGTGGCCGGAATGGTACATCCGGCCGAAGTGCATTAGTGAGTATAGTGATGCAGCGAAGGAGCCGTTCAACCATCGCCGGCGCTGGCCCAGGAACTCGGCCGCACCTTCAGGCACGTCAGTCTCACCTTTGGCCGCCTTGATGTACGTCAAGTGCCACCTTTGCCCTGCTTTTGCAACCAGCTCGAAGCAGAGGATGCGGTCCTCGGCCAGGAACATGTTCTTCTTGAAGATATTCATGCTGTCGACCCCCTTCCGGCCCAAACGCCCGGAAAGCGTGTGGTCGCCGTGGAAATACTGCTCCAACGGGCGGCCCATGATGGCGCGGAAGCGGTAGGCGGAGAAGGCGCCGGGCAGGACGCTGACGTAGCCGAAGGAACTCTCGAGCGGTTTGTCCAGCACGTTGGAGATCTTGTACTCGAAGTTCTGGATGGCTACGAGAGGGTTGAACAGTTTGCGGCCGTGCTGGCCCAGCATAGCGTGAATCTCGCCGCATGCGCCGCCCAGATCCTTATCGTTGTGGAAACCTTGCCACAGCGACAGGAGCGCGCCAGGGCCGGGCTTCGTCCCAGCGTCGATCAGAATGGCAACCTCCGGGTTCAGGATGCGACCGAAGGCGTTGAACAGCCAGCGATGCGAGTTGATTTTCTTGCTGTTCTTCTGCTTCAGGCAGAAGATGAACTGCACCGGCGGCAGATTCGCCTGCGAGCCTTCGGTCGGACGAACGAGCTCCTGGTCGGGTGTCACCGATATCTGGCTAGTGTACTGGAAGATGTGGGCTGCCGTCTGCTTACCGCCGACGTCCTTCTTGATAACGCCGTCCTGGTAGATGCCCATCGTTGCAAGGACATCGAAAACGTTCTTGTCGGCCTTGTCGATACCATCAAAGACCAGGCACACGACAATCTTCTGCCAAGCTGGGCCACCGTTGTGCCAGAACGATGATCGCTTCAGGTTGACAATGTCACGAATATTGAGCATGACGCCATGGAGCGTGCGGGTGAGAAGAACCTTGTCCTCGTTGTAGTAGGTGATGGCGACGAGAAGCTCTGTGCGGCGATTGTACTCGCGAGCGCGTAGATCATACCCGTTCATCAAGGTGAAATCGTTCGGGTCGCATGTGGCGGCCGTGTATCGCATCTTGCGGAACTCCTCCTCGTGCCTCCCGTCATCGCGGTACTTGGGCTCGATGGCATTCCTGACGGCGCTGGGAACTGGGTAGTCGACGCTGAGAACGGATCCCTTGACGAGCTTCACTTTTCGCGTCTTGTATCGCCTTATCTGACCGCCAAGAGCAGTGGTGCCGTTGATAGCAATTGGCGATCGTGGCGGTTGCTGCCGTTGTACCCATACGTCCCTAGTTTGACTCGTAAGATGAGAGACCGGTGGTTCATTACAGAGGCCGGCGGGAGCGATGGTGTAACTGCTATCCCGGCGGAGAGGACTGTGCGGACGTGTGGGTGGAGGAGCGGATGACCTCTTTTGGCGATCCCCTTTCTGGTCATTGTTAGCCTTCTGGTTTTTGCTACGGCGAGAAGTGGCTGCCTGAACGCATCGGCTCGCCACTGTTTCGCTCTTCCACGCCCGAGAATAGCAGCCTCTAAGATATTTCGTAAAGTACAGTTGGGATTTTGGACGAGGTGGTAAAATACTGGTAGTGGAAAAATGAATCTATACACCCACCTGTGTCGAAGCACGCATATCAATCAAATAGCTAGGAATAATCGAGAAAGTGGGAAATTTGACGATCTCAAAACTGAGACGCCTCGTATACTAGCGGAAAAGCTACAAGATAAGGGGGGTTACCAAGAGTCGTCTTTAAGCAGCTGCTGAAGGACTTTTCCTTCTTCTTCTGGATTTTCCGGCTTCCCCCTTTTTTTCGTACTCTGTAGTAGTCAGATGTCTAGTTTCTTGTGACTGTTTGGGTGTCTGACAAATAATCGTTACGGCAGGCTACAAAGCGACATATTTTCTTAGGGATCGGAAGATGAAGGGAAAAGTGGCCACAGACCTTCCATAAGCGAAGCGCATTCTCTATGGACGCATAATGTATTATATTGACAACATGGATACACTCTGACGTTCAACCAACGTATGAGGCAGGCATCATGAAGGAGCGTGCGGTTTGCTTCACTCAGCTAAGATAGGAAGAGAAAAGAGCATTCAAGTAAACACGACCTTGAGTCTCGTCTATAGAGACACATCAGAATATGACTCAAAGCGCGAGCCCCTGATCCTCTCTACTTTCCACTTCGCTAGCGTCTTTGAGAGCGACGACACATTCGGTTACTGGCCTCTTTCACAGCGCATGACAGCCAGGTGTCATATACGTGAACGCCCGCACGCGAGTAATTCTGGTGGGACAGGTCGACCGAATGCCCTACGCACTTGGAGCTGATCTCGGATCCGGATAGCAAGTGTAACATCAAAACCTTCATCCTGGGGCCGTTCCCGACTACTGCACTGCAGGGTTGTTCCTGTGACAAGTTTGTTTGCCAAACACGGAAAATATTTCTGGTAGATAGCTAATGTACTACTCCAGAGGACGGTGTGGATCATACTACCGCTACGGCACAGCGATGCTACGCATAGCGCATTTATTGGGACGACCATTTAAAGATAAAGCGCATAGTGTGCTTTTGACACGCTCGCCTCGTCGCCAATCACCAGACATATTAAAGGGCAGTTAAAGGTAAGCGGACGCGTCAGTCATCCCTCCTTGCCATCGGTGTACTGTACAGCACTCGAAAGCCACGAAATCTGCCCCCGACAACCGCCAACATGTTTTCAGAACCGGCATACCTATGGTCTATCGGGATAGCGAATGCTAGCACCGCGGTAGCCTGTGTGTCTGTGGCTCTGCACTTATCATGGAGATATGGCGCTGAGCAAACGCCATCATGTGCCGACTGGATGCTTGTCTTGTCAACAGCCCTCATCATCACCTTGAACAATCTTGCTTTTGGCTGCATACTACCTATTACCGCCGAGAACGATGCTGCGGCGGCTGCAGGGGCTCTGCACTCGATCACTCGATTGACGGTTCTCGTTGAGATCCTTTACGTCTGCAGCGCCGCCTGTGCTAAGATCGGTTGTACATTGGCGGCCTGTCGAGCCTTCCGGCTCCCGAAAATGCTGGTCTGCTTGCTGGTGGCTCTTATCATCTTCTGGTATGACTATTATCCTCCTATTCAGTCTCTCGGAGACTAACACACACAAAAAGGACTCTTTCCACTTCTTTGTTCCACCTGAAGCAGACAGCGTTGAACTGCAAGTACAGCTTCGTCGGCCAACGTCGCCTACTTACCGGATATTCCTCGCTCATCATCGTCTCTGATCTACTCAGCTTGGCCCCAGTCTTCCTGTTCATCTCGACACTCAAAAACAAAATTCTGATCTTGGAAGCAGTCATCCTGACGCTTGCGCTGTGCTCCCTGTACTTCTCGCTGTCGACCTATCACGTACCGCTCTAACATTCATCCCAGTACTGTCCTCTCATTCGTTTTCCGGCTCGAAGCTGGACTAGCTTTCTTCCAGACCGGGAACGGTAGATCTGTTGCCTCGTTGCTCACGTGGACCAGTGTCGAAAGCTGCATCAGAGTCACATCTGCTGTTGCCACAGCTATAGATGCCGGACAAGGAATTGGTTCTACTCAGAGGTGGTCAATTGACTGGGAGGAACCGGTGCAAGATGCAGCGCAAGAAGTGTATGGTTCAACGTGCAAGCAGCAAGGTAGTTGGCTACTGCCCGACAGTGCCCTCTGCTTCTCGGCCAGCGGACGATCGGTAATGGAGGATCTGGCTGGGTGATTACGGGCCACAGGAGGTCCTTTCAACGAGCTTGCCAACCGGAGCGCTTGGCATCCTACAGGTAGAAGAGAAAACCGGCGAGGACGTGGTACTACGCGCCAGGATATTCGTCACGTTGGCTCAGCTCCGGTGTGCTCGAATACGACTTGTTGTGTCAACTGAGGAGCGCGGTCTCGAATTGTTGACAACGTGTGTTTTCTAACGTCATACGGTCACGTCGGTTAGCAAATAAAGCAGTCAATAACGCAAGCCGACCACCCCATGCTAAGTTGCGCGTTGCACAGCAGGGCTCTGATTTCGCAGATCATTGGTGGTGTCTTGACTTGGGGACTGTTTCAGCTTGCAGCTTACAGCAACAGCGTCATCTGTACGTGGCTCATGCCTTTGAGAGGATCCGGCCGGTATGCTAGTCGAGAAAAACAAGCACGTCACTTTTCATCACTTCACCGCACTAGGAACCAAGGGGGTGCACCTTCGTTACAGTGTTGTATCGCATCCATCCTGGACCGTGATCAGTCGTGTAGTGTCTGTTTGCTCTGTCCGCCACCGTTTTTGGGTGTCGACTGCTTCTGTCGTATTACGGGGCAGTGCTTGCGATGACCTATACTCTCCGTCCTCGCGCCTAATCGCCCATGATATCCCTTCTTTATCTACACGTAACGAGTGCTACGTCGAGCCCGTCCTACTCCTCGGGTACGACCACAGATCAACTCAAACTCGGATGATGCGCGTCTCTTTCCTCCTGCTCGGTTTTTGGGCTCTCTTCAACGCTGCTGCCGACGCTGTTTACGTCCTCGAAACAACTTACAACTCAACCAACTTCTTCCGCGAATTCCGTTTCTTTGATCAGCTGGACCCGACCCACGGTTACGTTGAGTACGTGAACGCCTCTGCCGCCAAAAGGCTGGGTCTGGCCGGCTATCGAGATGGGCTCGTGTACATGGGCGTCGACCACACCACTGTTGGTCCTGCCAACGGCCGCAAGTCCGTTCGAGTGAGCTCCAACAGATCTTGGTCCCGAGGTCTCTTCGTGGCCGACATCATCCACATGCCTGGTAGCATTTGTGGAGTGTGGCCGGCTATGTGGCTGTACGGCCCCAACTGGCCTGTCGCCGGAGAGATCGACATTATTGAAGGCGTCAATTCCCAGTCCTCCAATATCGTCACGCTCCACACCAGTCCCGGGTGTACGATGGGCAACAGCGGAACTACAGACTCCACGGTGCTCAGAGAGTCCGACTGCCATCTCGGGTGTAGTCAAATGACCAGCGACTTCGCCAGCTACGGAAATGGTTTCAACCAGAATGGGGGCGGAGTTTATGCCTTGGAGTGGACACAAAGCCATATCTCTGTCTGGTTGTTCTCTCGCCGCCAGATTCCTTTAGACATAACAAGACAAGGACCCAACCCGTCAAACTGGGGTCAGCCTGCTGCTCGCTTCAACGGCGACGCCGGCTGCAGGATCAACGAACATTTCTACGACAATAATCTGGTCTTTGACACCACCTTCTGCGGGGATTGGGCTGGCACGAAATACGTTTGGGAGACGGATGCCGTCTGTTCGGCTTTGGCTGCGGGGAAAACTTGTGTGGAGTTGGTGGCAATGAGTCCTTCTAACTTCATGGAGGCATACTGGCTTATTGCTTCTATAAGGGTTTATCAGCAAGACCACGCCAGCAGTAGTGCTCCTAGCAATTTTTCATCACCAAGGCCATACTTGAAACTATAATGTTGTAGGCAAAACTAAGCGTAAGGTAGGATAAATCAATATTTTGAGGCTCAGTAAACGAGAGCTTCTGGACATTCCTTCGCCGTTCGAAAAATCCTGACTTCCTGTGATGTAGGTTACATATCGAGCCTCTTAATAAGGGTAAGAGTGGAATATGATCATACGGGACAAGGTAGTGGTTTGTTCGTTTCGCTAGCTTTTCTTATGAGGACCCCTAGATCATGAGGATTCTACAGGCAATACAGAGATAACTCAGTCTATTCCTGTACTCTAACTAGTGTTTTGCGCTCAAGTGAGCTATGTGGCGAATCAGAGCAAGGGTATATCTCTCTCGCGATCAGTCGCAGTAGCCACTCCGTGTTCTTTGCAATTTTTATAGGTATGCCTCTACCATCTCGCAAAGTGTTTCTACGTCGTTGTACAGACTCGGCAAGTTGTAGGGATTGACAGCATCGGATAGGAATAACCCCGAGAAGACCAGAACGGCTCTGGGCCTGAGTCTCGATCGATGTTTTGCCTTGACTCTGTGAAACACTCGGCTGTACCCAAGCCTGAACGGAGGTGGCAGTGATAGGTTGTCATGGACCGTCCAGCTCCGGCTCGAAGGAATCACTTTGTATATCTGGGACGAGATTCTCAATGGGGCTTCTGTGTCGCGCAAGCCATGGGCGAGCAATATTCTGCCGAAGACCGGCGACGCGCTGTGTTGCTGAAATAGAAATTCGTCAAATTGGGCAATGAAAATGACGCTGGCTTTGTAGTGGTCTGCGATGCGCTTTGCTTCGAAAGCCACATCCCAGTGTACATGTGACAGGCTCTCAGGTGCGAGGACGGCTGCTTTGTCCTCTTCGGATCCAGCAGCTACGCGGCCTGCATAGCTAGTATAACATTTCTGGCTTGCGTGGCCGATGTGGCATGGCTGGCCCAGCATGCCTTTGTTTCTAATAGAAACACTCCCAGTGACGGCTTGTGAAGTAGCCGGTAGCGGATGCACGAGCTGAATAGAAGCTGCGGGAGCAGCGATCCTTGACCAATCATTTTGTATGTCTACCCGACTTGACGGCCTCAGGGAGCCGGCTTCGTCATTTGCGGCCATGGACGCTGACTTGAAACGTAGAAACAACGGTGGAAGAAATTGGCTAGTAGTTTGACGTGATGACAGTGCTAATAGGGCGTCGCCAGACAGCAGGGAACTCCGTCTTCAGGTTGGAAATGAGGAAAGGAGATTTGTCAAAAAGGAGCGTGTCGAAGAGATAGCCAATCTCCTTGCATTTCTTCCTTCCCTCCCCTTAGAAGTATCAAGTCTAGTAATGCTGCGGGCAAATGTCTACTTATAAAATT
Organism: Rugonectria rugulosa; assembly: GCA_023509875.1. Taxonomy (NCBI): domain Eukaryota; kingdom Fungi; phylum Ascomycota; class Sordariomycetes; order Hypocreales; family Nectriaceae; genus Rugonectria; species Rugonectria rugulosa. Next base: position 9,131 of record JALNIO010001110.1, read on the forward strand.
TGCAATTACTGTGTGGTGGTAGCTTTTCTTATCGAGCTACTGGGTTCCTTACCCCTGGCTATTCCGGCTTTGTTGGGATGACTGGCAATGAATTTTTGCCGTGCGTAGTGCACTTCGAGGCATTTACAGAACTTAATTGATCAAGAAGACTGCCTCAGCTGTTTACAATCGTCTAAAGTAAAGTACCTACTGTACATAACTCAAGGAAACCGGAATGGGTTCACCTAGAGACTGGTAGCACACGTGCTGCATGTCCAACGCGTATAGGCAACAGTGACATCTTCGGTCAGGATCGAACATAGGCAATCTAAAAACACGTAACAAGGCTAGAAATACACATAAGGAACGGAGCTGGAAGGTGCGCAATGCGTATCCGGAGCTGTGCCAAAGACACACCGACGGCACTCTGTGACGGGCAGGAAGGAGAGCAGGCCCTGAGGATGCTGTGGGACTCTGTACGGATATATCTACAGCTTCAGGCGCACGAGGTACACCATACTGTAGGCATTACGTGATGTAGTCAAGCAAAGACTATCGCCATGTGGTAGTCATGATGGTGAAGTGATGGCATATCTGGGATACCGTTCGGGCTGGATAAGTCAAAAATGCACGTAATAAATACTCTACTTCTTCAAGAACCTTGTAAGCCCTACTTCGTTTGAACCCGAAGCCTCTGGTTTCGCAGCACCAGTCGCAGACCTGAAGCACGGTGTAAGAACTCCAGACTCATATCGCGAACTTCAATATGCTATCGTACTTTCAGCGGCGGAGAGCTCGTCGAAATGTCAGCATAAACCTTGCCAGCACGGAAGCAACGGCACCATCCAGCGCAACATTCGAGAGACCATCATATCTCCAACCCTCTTCAGAGATGCGCCCGAGGATCGAGACAATAATGCACCCGCACGAGCTCAGTGCCTCTTATGCCCAAAAGCCCCTGCCTCCGCTTCCCTTGGACCCGGCAGGACGGTGCCGGCATCCAAGGCTTCCTCGGAACCTTCGCAGTCCCACAGTCGAAGAATTTTGGGGCTTTCAAGAGTCGGAGGTGGACGAGCAGCGGCCAGCCATATGTCTCTGCTCAACACCAACTGGTTTGAACGACAGGATCGCGGTCAACGAGGCATCGCAGATTGCTTCGACCCATGAGTTCGACGTTGTTCTCGTCGTCGCGTTTGATCTATCAAGCCTGCAGCAGTGCTCATCTCAGAACTTGCGCGCACACGTTCTCGTAACCAACGGTCCCGAGGTCCCGTCCGACGGCCGCCACCTACTTGTTCCGGCAAAAATGTACGCAAATTTTGTATTGAAATCCACCATGTTGATGGATTTTCATGATCATTCGTCACTGCCTGCGGGTTACAAAACTGGCATCAGTTTTATCCTCAGTATGGACAACTGGCACAGCAGGGAAGCCGGGAAGTCCGCCATCATTTTTTCTTGCCTGTCCCGGTCGCGCGCTGCAGTGAACGTCAACCAGGAACGCCTGCTGCGCGACGCGAGAGGCCTCAAAACCACGCTTGACCGGGGATGGCCCCGAGACTGCAGAGACTGGTCAAAACGGTTTCCAAAGCGAACTAGTTGGCTGTAACTTAAAACTACTCACTGTCAATATCTCAGGCCGCCGAGATACAGGGTACGTTGCTGTTCACACTTGAAGCAAGGTGCCTGATGAAACTCGATCGAGACTAGAATGATATACCATCTTACATCACGTATAAGTAGAGGTTATAGTATACTCATGTCCGCAGGCGTTTCTTATTTGTGTCTAAAGGAGTTGGAGAATAGATTTAATAGTAGTGTATTAAGGGAAAGGTATAAAATAAGAAAGAGGAAAGAGGATAAAATAATTATGTAATTATACATAGATAGATTCTCCAAGACTGTTCCTCACGAGAATGTTCGAACTATGTTTAAGTCTATATGAACCGAGCAATAAGTATCCCTAGCTTCGCAAGGAAGCCCGCGTTTCGTCAGTGACAGTCACATACAAACCAGCCCATACGTTTTGATGATCCGGAACTTATGAAGCGTCATCTCCTTCCAGGAGGAGTCGCGAAATATTTCAAGCACAGGAGCCACCCCTTTCTTGCATGTCGGGCAAGTTTTCGACTTTCTTAGCATCCTGCGTAGAGAGCGGCTCCGAAACCACTTATTCTTGCAGCATACTAGGCGCACAGCGCCGTCAATGCATTTCCCACGCTGCAGAGTGCCAGAACTTCTGTGGCATATGCTGCGCCCTAACGCGATCAACATCTGCCTGCTAGATCAGTTTGCTACTTACTGCTTTGGGAGTGTAGGCCGTTGTAGGAGTTCTCATGCATGCTTGTTTGTTATGTAGTAGGATCAAAGCGGCGATCGAGTCTTCGGAGTGTACAACTCTAATGGGAATCTGATCTAGAGTATGGGATATCGTCTTCGACGAAAGCATTTTATATGATGGAAGAACGTACGCAATTGCCTTTTTATATGCACAACGTCTGGTACTGAGAATGCCATGTCGAAAGCGATGTGGTCGTCCTGGCTAAAGAGTGACGAGGCAGTTGGCACCGCCAGTCACCACTATCCAACCAACATTTGCGTCATGTCAGCAACGCAAATTGTTGGTCGAGCAACACGATCCTCAAAGCCCCGCCTCGTGTCCAGAGCAATTTGCTGCACTGCACCATTGTCTATGCTCTACTGCAAGCTTGTGGACTAGCTCCGCTCTGATTTTGGCACATTGGCATGCAGTCGCCAACGATGGATCCGTATGTGACATTATGACTTAAGTAGAGTATTAAGTTCGCTAGTTGCAGTCAATACTCGTTTCAGTTTGCCTCGGGTGAAGGAACGGTCATTGGAATGGCACAAAAGTGCCTGAGATGTCAATTACGCTATTTGGCGGCTCGCTTGCAGGCCAGCAGCAGTAGTTTTTGGTCACCTATACCATTGGTGTCCAGACTACTCTTTGTGCATTATCGTGCTGTAGTCTACGTATTCACGAAACAGCTACGAAGTATCCACGATGCAGTAAAGGGTGAAATAGGTATCGCAGGATTGACCAGATATGTTCTTTCTCTGTCTGTTCCAGAAACCTGACCCTAATGAAAGGGGATTCTTGGTCGGTCTAAGCTCACAGCAGACGTAGACCGCATGTGTCCAGCAACGGGTCTACTTAGAATAGGTGTCTGGTCAAGACACGTCAAAGCACACCGTAATTTAGCCTCGTTCTGTCGTGCGCATCATGGCAGGCTGGTTCATGGTCACAGAAGAGTGAGTATAAGGCCCCACAGGATCGATTGGTGGCTATCGAGCCGGTGACTTTGCTGCCACAACCTAAACAAATGGGGCGAAAGAAGGGGTGAGCCAAAAAAAAAAAGTAAAGAAGAGAGTGAAGGGGAAAAGACTAATACACATAAGTCAAGCCGGAAGTGGAAGAAAGAGTGGGAAAAGAGTAGAGAAGATAGGAAGAGAAAAAGTCAAAGGCGGGCAGGTTGCTTCTCGTAATCACTTCCGTCACATCAGAGGCCATCTTACCACATGACGGTCCTGATGACTTGGCTGTCCGATCGCAAACACCGATGAAGCTATATAGTCTACAATCTCTCATCCAGCTAAGGCGTAAATGAAGGGCTCCAGTTACACGTGGTTCGGTCTTGCCCTTCTCCTGCGGGTGGCCCACACCCAGGATACAGATGAATGCTTGATCGGGCTGGTTCTGTACGCGGGCGAATCGACCGAGTTCTTAAGCCCAAATGCCAACCTTACCTGTCGGGAAGTGGATGTGTTCTTCTCGAATGGCAGTCTGCACCAGAAGATCTCTGTCGAGAACAGCCAACCGCCCTGCACTGAGTATCCCCTGATACACATGTCACTACCTGACGATGCCCCCTTGGGACCGGGGAAGATAGTGTGGAAATGTGACGAAGGTGGTCCTGCCGCATGCCAGGTGATGTCTGTTCAAGCTGCGACCGCGGCCCCCGCTGCGACGACTGGATACTATGTGAGCCAAGAATGCGTCACCAGTTATCCGCAGACGAGTTTGGCCGCAAATTCGACTCTCTCTGTTGCTACCACGAGTCGTGTCGACGCCGACGGTACCTCTACTCCTACGGGCGCTCTCCAGGACGCATCGCAAGTTTCTGGCGGCGCCAGAAGTACGCAGACAAACAGCATATCAGCCGGTCCGAGCTCAACTTGGTTTGCCACGACACCACTTGAGCAGGCTTCCCAAGTCACGTCCCCTCTTTCATCTGATAGCTTAACCACGCAGGCAGTCGAAACATCACCGACAGACGGAAATGCAGTGTCTACGGTGGCCTTGGTGTCTACACAGGCTCTCGAGACGACGTCGTCCTACAACTACACCCCCAGCCACACACCTAACTACACACCTAACTACACACCCAACTACACGCCCAACTACACGCCCAACTACACGCCCAACTATACGCCCACGGACGGGGAATTTTCTGCAGCGTCACCGCAAGGAACAGATGCTGCGCTGACAAATGCGTCGCCCTATGCTGATACTACATCGGCCAACTCAGACCCTGCGGCGACATCCTCAGCTGATGCGCTCGGCCAAGATGGGTCCTCTCCATTTATTGTTCAGTGCATATGCCAGTGCTAATCGCGAGGTTAAACGCGTCCCGATCCCGGAGACTCGAAAGCAAATGGCAGCCCTGTTCGGCGCGCACCTTTGACTGAGTCGATTGGTTTGTTCATATCTTTCCTGGCAGGCTGGATGGCCCCGACGTGCTGTAAGTCGCACGGCGTGTAAATAGACTATTGCTTCTTTCTTCTTTCTTTCTTCCTTCTTACTTGGCTACTCGCTCACCGGATTGGTTCGCTGGCTTCCAAGGCAATCAGACTAGCTACAATAGTAGTAGCGGATTCTCTTTATAATCATTTACGATGCCGCCTGTCAGCCTCACGGTAGAAGACCTCACGCGCTGCATCGTACACCCACAAAATTTGGCGCTTCTGCAACTTATCCCGTGCGAGCTCTCTCGTTTCCGCCTTTCGTTCCGGTCGAAACCAAGATGCCACCACGATCGCTTGCAATTGGATGTTTTTATATATAGATGACATAATATAACCGGGTATTCTGCAAAATCACGATGTAGTCATCACCGTCGCTGCTGCCAATTTTAGCAATTCACTGACCCCTGGATAGCGAAGCATCCGACGCCCTACCTGTTGTGTGATGTGTGGCTGAGGCAACGTTCATCTTCTACGACATGAGACGAATGGTCCAGCTAGGATGAGGACGACAGCTTTGTTCAGCGCAAGAACGAAGACAATCTTCCATCCCAGGTTTACTCACCCCAGATTAAGTCAAGCGGATAGACGGAACAAACAATACCAGAGAGGTCGTTCCACAAGCAGTTTTGAGTGAGAGGCGTATGTCAGAGTATTTCGTTTCCGCAAATAGGACAGTAGCCATAGTCATTTTTTTTTCTTTCCCTTCCTTGACACTAACCAGCCGACTGCATCTCGGCATGCATTGAGTGACACACTTCTCATAGCCCGTCTCGTCCTAAGAGGTCCTGCAAGGTGAGATGTGGAGACAAGTAAACCTCACACAGCGCCAGACTCGCATCATCTTTATACCGAATCGCGTTCCGATTCGATAAGTCATTGTCCCTGCCAGCTGCATACGTGATGTATTCTCGGATCGGGAATATGACACATGAGTTCCCGCCTGCCATTTCTCGTTAGTGTCGTGAAGTGACTACGCTCATCGCGCCCCCGCTTGTTGACATACAGCTATTGAGAGAGGTTCTAAAAATATCTAGACAACCATATTCACAAGTAAAGCCCTCTTACTTCGCCACGTCTGAAATGAGAGGATGCTTCGTGTAATGCTACCTGAAACGTGTTTCAGTGAGGCAAGGAGAAGATGAGTCGCTGTACCTCGTGAGTGAAAATTCATAGTAGGTGGTTTCTTTTAAACCTGACGTGGGCGACAATAACGATTACTCCCCGACAGCGAGTGTTGAGTCAAGGAACCGCTGGCCTGGCTCGCTCCGTGGTCGAGTGCAGTGAGCTGAACGGAGGCTGGCCTTCGATATTGCAATACTGTCACAGCATATAAGCGCCATTTTTGCCGGATGCAAAGTATCGAGCCGGAGACTGGTAGGATGGATATTAGAGAGAATATCGCCCAAGCACTGGAACGCATCCGTTTCTTGACGAATCAGGCTACCACGTACGAGCGCTACCAGCTGAGCCGTGCTCGCGAGATACTTCAGACTTGTATGGACAAGGAACCACTTTGGCATTACGACAAAACTGTTGCCATACGAACAAGTCAGTTTCTGGACTTCCTTGGCCTGTACTCAAGGCACCAGATTGGTCTTGACGCCTGCAGGTTCGACCTCGGTGGGTACCTTGTACCCAAAGCTACCGACACCGAGCCATTACTGGAGAAACTCTCCGACGATGCTCTCGAGGAAGCGGACGCAATCGAGAAGCTCCTCGGGATCCCTCAGGAAAAGGAGACACCCTGGGACACGGTGCTTTATGCGCGTGCTGCATCAAGACGGTGGCCGGAGGTCAGCTGGCCACAGTATCGGCTGGAGGACGCAGAGTACGATAGCGCAGATGGCGACGACGAAGCAGGAGGTTCGAACCCGTTGCCCGACGAGGGGGAGGACGAAGATGCAGGATGCGTGAACAACGCTGCGGGACACAACTGGTGGTATTTCTGAAGGCGAAGCGCAGGACGCAACACACTTCTGGTGGCTAGAACACAGGCGCAATAATATGATGTAATGAGATACTCCCACCAGACATTCTCCTCCAACACTGGGTAGCGTATGTAGTGATCCCCATGAAACGTGCGGTTGTACTTGATGAACCAGAACTTGCGTGCGGCGAAACTCGAGATTGAGTGCGAGGTGTAATGACTACAAATAAACTGGCACGGATGACTTAGAACAACAAGCAAACACAGCAGTTACATCATTTTGATGTACTTACTAGCGCAGTATCCTGCATGTTTGCCGCGCGCTGTGCATGGCCACGTCGAAGACTTGTAACGAAGGGCTGTTGAGGAAACATGGTAGCACAACTTCTCTCCTCTAAAGCCTCGTTTTCATGTATGCAGTTATCTATATATCTCGCAGTATCTGGTTGCTCGCGAGCAAACCCAGGTACGGTAAACGAAGACGGGGAACAGGTCGGCGTCATGGAAGCTGCTCAGCATCTGCTACGGTGCGTTGCCCGATCTTTCCATACTGCCGAGCAAGTAGTCATAGTTGACTTGCTCACTCGGCAACCGATGTGAGTTGGTTGGTTGCAACGGCAGACACTCGCTAACAACGATATAGTTTGTCACTGCACGTGCTGTCGCAACACCTTGGGCTGTCCGTTAGGCGCACTCAGGCCCATTGCAATGAGTTGAAGAGTGCTCGGATGCTGGAACTGTGTGTCACATTAGATCCCTTGTCGCCTACACGCCTTTGCTCACTCATTCCTGCAGACACCAGGTCGACATCATCGACACGTACTGCTTCATCAACTACCCGGCTGCTGTCCAAGCCATCGCGTGGAAAT
>JALNIO010001113.1:0-10933 GCA_023509875.1 Rugonectria rugulosa
CCCCCCCCGAAGACTGGTTCAAACAGGAAACGGCAGTAAGTCTCTGCAACCCTGCTCATAATCGGCAGGGGAAACGGTAGTGTCTTGCGCTAAACTGACTAGAGAAGATTATGGATAAGGGTGAGCCGCCTGCCAATCCTCCCCAACAGGGCACAAACACCACCCACACGTCGGGCGCCTCCAGTGGCCTTTGCCCCCCCGACTTCTTCTCCTTCTGTCCAGCCAAAGACCAGGAGAATAGCGCATCCAAGGCACACTCAGAAGGAAACAGTAGCACTGGGTGACAGAGTACCTGTAGAAGCTTCTGATGTCCAAGCCACACGGAGGAGCACTGGCAGATTTGGAGAGGCACGTTTGCAAGGATGCCCTGAAATGGAGCTGCATTCTGCATAGCATAAGATGAAAGTAACGACAGGGGTTAAAAGTCGGCCGGGATCCAATAGATGAGGGCTACTGTACGGAGTAGTGGTCCATAGATGATGCTCATGATTGATGGACCCTACGCTCCTGCTCCGGCATGGTCTCTCTTTGCCAAGGTGCCCCTCCTAAGAGGCTTGTTGCTGCCCTCCATGCACCAAAGCCACAGTCGAGAGGATGGCTTGTGTGGCTCACTGAAGTGTGACGGTGGGTAACTGGAAAACCCACGTCCCTTGGGCCGGATCCATGATGTTGTAGGTCAGCGTCCACTGAGTCCAGAAGATCGGTCCAGTGTAACGACCTACTGTTCATTTGCGCCAGTGTAATAACCTGGTACTCCAGGGGGTCCAAAAGCAACTGGTGAAGCGCTCCCGATCTGCAGGCAAGTCCATCTTCTGTTTCGATCGGCCAGGGTAGATTCAAGGCGAAAGGTGGCCAGTTTGCTAGGCTCTCAGAGCAGGGGATGCCCAGAAGCTGGCGGGAGGATTCAGCAAGGTCGGTGTGACGAAAAAGCAAACCTGTTTTATGCGCGACTGAGTTGTGACGAGTACATGAGCCTGGTTGTGCAGCTAGCACATCTCTCCTTGGTCAGAAATTTTCATTCGAAAGGGGTGTGTTACACTGGCAAACCAGCCAATACCAACTCTCCACCCTCTCTTGTCGCATTTCCGTGTCCTGTACCTGCTCTCGAAAAGGTTGCAAGTTTGCCCTCGTCCTGCCAGTTTTTGCCGGTTCGCATTGGGAAAGCTGCAGAGGCTGCCTGTTCATGCGAAAAGGTAAGACGGCGCCCACCTGTCCCCGAGAGCCCGATCGCCGATGGCATTAACGCTAGGATTTTGAGTGACTGCCTGGACTTTTCGTTGATCAATTTACCCCGCGCGTTTACTCCATGCAGGCCTCCTCCTGTTTGGTTAGTGAGGGTCTACTTCAGCTGGGCCAGGACGACCAGCAACAAAGAATTGGGCAAGAGAAGCACCCAAAGAGGACAAGATGGAAGTCTACCTGGCACAGTGGTTGACGACAGGGGTGGTGAGCTTGTAAATGAGCAATAACGGGAGCTGCAAGATGATGAGCGAATGAATGGCCAAAGAGACCAAGTGAAGGCGTCAGAGGAGAGAAGCCACCCGGGCGACCAGGCAGTACAAAGTACAGTGCGCATGTACCTACCTATTTGGCCACCGGGGACAACGCTTTGGGACATGGATGAGCCCTGAAGTTTTCCCCACAGTCTGAGGAAGACCAGACCCTCCAGACTGAAGTGGCGGCAGAGGGCGACAAACGCCGTCCCGATGACAACCCGCTCTGGTCCTAGGGCTCAGGAGGCAAGGGTCTCAGGGTGCTGTGCGAAACGGACCAGACACCCTCACGGTTGTGCTGGCGCAAAGAGGGACGGGAGTCCATCAATCCATGTTGGCATGTCCCGGCCCGTTCCCTTTTTACCAAACCAGATTGGTCAGGAGGGGGTCCTGGCTGGTTGAGGTGCGAGCGACCCCTCAGATTCATCCCCTGACGTGAGCCCTGCGACCAGTCGCAACGATCCCACTTGCTGCTTGCCCATACCTCCCTGGCTTTGGGTGAGGGGAAATGGAGGCACTGAGCTACGTAGGAAGACCAATCAGAACACGCAGTTAAGGACGGTGACGTACTCTATAGCCCGGTCCCCTAGTCCCTGAAGCAGCTCAACAGCCAGACGAACGCTGACCGCCGTGTGTCCAGAGGCCCCATCACCGTGGGTTGAACGGTATGCAGAGTGCATGAGACTTGCTGTTGACATGATCCTTGTGAGGCTCTCAATCTGAACGTGCAAGCTGCGCAAGTGCCCCTTGTCACTTGTCGACTGAGTCTAGACCTGGGCGATGGCCTACCAACGTTGAGCCCTTGCGACACCTAGAACTATTTGATTAGTCGCCTAGTTGTCAACATGCTGCGGAGAGTACATTGAGATTCTTCCCTCAAAGTACAGCACAGTCTCAGCTATCCGTTCCACCCCGCCAGCATCCGACACTATCGATCCCTGGGCAAAACTACCCAGAGCTCATGGTATTGCTCTATGAAGGCTTGCGCTAGGCGGGCCGGAGAGGAGATTGGACATCGGCTGGATAATATTACATTCTATTCATAGGAAGGCTGAGTAAAGTCTCTCTCCCAGTGTCAAGGCTAACGATTGTCATGGTGCTTCCCCCTCATACTCGCACGCATGCTGCGTCCAACGCAACGAAAGCGCTGCCGTGAAGCGCAGCAACTCCTTTGTTCAAACAAAGCAATAGGAACATGGCAAGTGCAATTCTCTCCTGCTACTCAGGGGCTGACACGTCTAGAATGAACCTATCGTCTCTGTTTAGGATGGCTCATGAGCTCTCGATGCCCACCAGGTAAGCTAGTCCGCGGGCGAAAGTCCAGAAGCCCGAGATGTGACATGTCGTTGTTTTCTCTTCACCGACCCGCACCAAATTTCTCAATATCCCAAGCCCTATTGCATCAATGATCCGGGCTGTCTTGTCATGGCTGGGCTGGTGAGCAAGGAGGGGAGGAGGCGGCCAAGCTCTGCAGCACGACTGCCCCGCCTCAACCCCCTCCTGTTGAGCTGGTTCTCTGGTGTTGAGAACACACCTCATCACACGCGCGCGATTCTTTCTTTTCGAACTGAAGCTAGTGGCTCTAGTGATATGCAGAAGCCTGGGTCGGTGGATGGAGATGTCTCCTTACTGGTCTTCCTCAGCCTGATGTGCTGTTGGTGGCTGACTTGCCCCCTGTTGCTCCATGGGACTAACCTGGCTACTAGGAGAGAGAAGAAAATAGAGAAGACTCCTCGGTCAATGAAGAGTACGTGTCCGTCATATCTCTTTCGTCCTTCTCAGCGTCCGACGTGCTCGTTACCTTTCGTTCTCGCTCCTAGGACCCGACATTCTTGTCTACATCGTCCTTCTCAGCATCGACGTACTGGTTACCTTTCGTCCGTGTTCCTGAAACTCAACATTGTTGTCCACCTCCCCAACGTCCGTCGGGCTCGTTACCTCACGTTCTTCCCAACATCCGACGTGCTCGTTACCTTTTCGCGCTTGCTTCTTTCGTCCGTCTTCCTGAAGCTCAACGCCCTTGTCTACCTTGTCCTTCTTCCTGGCGTCCGGCGTGCTCGTTGCCTTTCGTCTTTGTTCCTAAAATCCAACATTGCCCTTCTCAGAGCCTCCGTCCTTGTCCTTTCCGTCCTCGTTCCTGGAACCGAACGTGTGCGTCAACCTTGCCATTCTTCCCAACATTCGACGTGCTCGTTTTCATTCCATCACGATCTTCATCCCTTCGTTCGCGCGGATAGTACGACCATGTTACCGCGAAAGTTCCTTCTTTTATTCTACATCTGCACCTGTGTAGCGACGGTAGACGTGAAAGACGTCTTCGACTTCGTCGGGAGTACACTTGCACCGTTCAGTACCTTTCTTGGTGATGGGACGGTCGGACAATACCTGAGCGAGTCCTTGTTCCACATTGACTCCGTCACTTTTGCCATATTCCCGATCGGCCTCCTTACCATCATGACCTCGGTCATTCGCGTTTGTGGTTCAGCAAAATGGCGTGGCATTCTTGGCAAAGCTCGTGAAACACGCGCGAATGCTGACAAGGAATTATGCTCGTCGGTGATCGAAGATGTGTGTGAAGCCTTTGGCAAAGACGGGATTTGTCGCTCGCTCGGTCGCCCCAAGATCCTGGAACTCGTCATTGAAAAGGAGCACGACTACAGTGACGACACCGCTGGCATTTACACCTTCGTAGAGCGCGTCCAGATGACGCAGGACGATCCAAACGCTCCCATGAGCCCGGACGAGCCCAACCGCGAGTGGGAATGCTACCACAGAACAGACAAACGTCCTGCCGCTTCAGATAACAATCTAGAGGGGCAAACCCTCAGCAAGGCTTCCTCTCCAAACCTTTACCTGAACGTTGGGTTTAAGAGAGTCCCAATGTTCTGGTACAGGCTCTTCGTCGTGGTAGCTATCCTGACGCAGCTTGGCATCATTGCCATGGCCTTTCTCTTTCAACGTATCTCTGTCCCTGAGGTTGATGGTAAGAAGCGTTCTGAGAAGTGGCTCGGGCCTTGGCTGTTCACGACAGGAACTCTTCTTTTCACGGGTGGAGCGTTCCTCTGTGCTTTCCTCATTAACCGGAGCACCCATGAACAAATCTGGCGTTGCAACATACCGGGCAGCTTGTACATCTGGTGGGTACAACCAGGGGGACAGGTCATCGGTGACCAGATTTACGACTCTTTCAGTTATATCAACCGCAACTTTGTCAAGTACATAATCTCGCGGAAGAGGCAAGAAACCTGCAAAGATATCGAGCGTTCCTCTGACCTCGCACTTCTCTCCTTTTTCGGTGCCGGGTTGGGTTATCTCCTCCAAGTCATTGGCCAACGATGGCTCAACTTTCTTGTTCCAGTCTCTCAGCTTGGTGCCACGATAATCGCGAGTATATTACGACTTTTTCTTCGAGGGGGCCGATTGAGTTCGAACGACAACTCCTTCGCCCATGTAAGCCACCCTGACCTCATCAAGTGGCATGAGTTGGACTGCACAGCACTCCAAATTGTGCAGGATCGCGAGTCAAAAAGCCCGGATGGCTCGAGCTCTGCTCCTTGGTTACTTTTCTTTTCTCGCGCAGCCGATGTACAGGACAGAATCACTAAGATTTCATCCCCCGAGCCAAGTCTGAATACCGCAATGAAAGCGCTCGCAGTTAGGCGTCGTCTTGCAGAGCTGACAAGCTCATCGGAAGAGCCCTCGCACAATTTCACTCATGAGCTCGTCGCTGTGCGACCGCAGGCTAAGTTGCTCTCCCGTGCCATCGAGAGCACCCTCGACGCTATTTTCACGAAGGCTCAGGTCAAGGAAGAGTGGCGTGATGCTGAAATCATTCGCTGGAAGTTCAACTGCATGATTCACAAGTCGAAGGACGTATCGGACCGCGAGGAACATGCTGTCTACTTTGACCTGCACCGATCTCCGGAGACGGGTGGACTGTGGAAGTTCAGGAAAGCATTCGAAGTAGAAGCTTTTCTCGGACTTTGGGTATGGTCTCTTAAGCTTTCTCAGTCGATGCGCCCTGGATCTTCTCAAATATCTTCGAAGCGCATTGTGGCAGCCGACTCTGCTACCAAGGCCCAAATCGAGCTGTGGTACGATCGTCTGTTTGATGTCTCAACCGAGCATAAAGTCACCAACTTTGAGGCTGCAGACGGCAACTTGAATACCTTGTGGGGCAAGACAAATGATGGCATGCAGCCATATGAAACCATCTCAGCCAGGCACTTGGACACGCATACCCAAGAAGAGCCGACTTTGTCAAAGCTGCGTTACTCTGGCTGGTATGCAACCGGCGTCCCTGAAGCGCAGGACTCTCAGTCAACCACAGTTTGGGCTATGGAATGCACCGACTCAATGATACTACTCTGCGCCCAAGAAATGCTCGGTTTGTTCGTCTCGGACATGCTTGAGATGGTGGACAGTGTTGGCAGTATCGACATTGATGATCGATCGGGGTTGCATCAACAACAATACCCCCTGGTGAACGAGTTCTTATCCAAGCTCGTGAGAACGTTTACTGAAAATGATATGGCATCGGAGGTGGAGGCTTACGCCATAATCATGCCTTCGTTTGTGTCAATGATGAAGACACTTCAGGTTCCTATCATCAGAGAGGTCGCCAAGCATGTGCCTGTTGCAGTTAAACGTGCTGATCGACAGGCTCAAAAGGGAGATTACAAAGGGGCCGAAGCAACTTTATGGCGTGCACAGGCTCGGATTTGCGAATCATCAGCCCTGATATCGGATGAAACCATGGGCAAGGATCTGCGACTCATTTTCGTCGATGCACCACTGGCGCGCATCTATGCTCACCTGTTTAAGCTGTACGTGGATAAATCTCTCCGTTTATCCGACGTGCAGATGCGTGAATTTGGCAAAAGGGGTCTTGGCCTTCTTGATGGACCCAATGTCGAATGGCCAAAACTCGTGCAAGAATGCAGGAAACGTCAACACGCTGACCTGCGAATGCTCCTGGAGAGAACACCGTTCTTGTGGGCTATTGAAGAAAAGAGCATTTCTGCCATCAAAGAGCTTCTAGTATCTGGTGCCCAAGATCTCGACGAGGCGGTGGAATCTTCTGGAGCCAGACCACTGCATCTTCTTGCCAGAAATGGGTACCACGAACTGATCAAGCACCTCGTTGAAAACATGCACGTGAAACTTGACTATCGGGATAACAAAGGTCGTACTCCTCTTTTTGAAGCAACAGAAAACGGGCACGAGCTTGTTGTCAAGACTTTACTCGACACGAAAAAGGTGGATGCAAGCCGTAAGGACGAGGACGGAAGAACAGCTTTCTGGCTCGCAGCAACAAGTGGACAGGTATCAGTGATGAAAACGCTACTTGAGTATAATACGCCTGATTTGATCAACAAGGCTTTTCCAATGACTGCTGACCATTCCTTGCACATGCCACTTCACGCCGCGGCAGAACGTGGACATGAGGACGCTGTGAGATATCTGCTGGATGAATGCAGAGTCCTCCCGGATCCTACTGATCTAAACGACAGTACGCCTTTGTTTCTGGCATCCAGGGAGGGACATGGCCGGATCGTTGACCTCCTCCTTCAGACCGTGAGGGTGAACCCATGCGCCATCACTATGATGGATGAAACGCCTTTGTCAGTGGCCCTAAAAAATGGGCACCGGGAAACAGCTGAGTTGCTGGAAAAGGCTATTGCAGAACGCGGATCTTAGTGTAGTACAGCTATTTTGAATTGGGGGTGGCTAGAAGGGTCTTTGGAGGGAGTAGATTGGGTCGTTCTAGGGGTTTTGCCGTGCGAGGATACACATCACGGCATAACGCCATTAGATAGAACCCAGGCATGCTTTTCATACTCTCTTAATTTGGCTTTTTATTTCTTCTTACGATACAGTACTGCTTGGCAGAGTGATATATTACATCTTATCTCATCAAGTCAACTTCCAGTTGGGTGAAGCTCTCCACCTCATACCCCCTTTATCCTCAGCTTACCCAATTGCCCTCCTCAGAGTCCGAGCAAGAAGCCAGTTTCCCCCTTTCTCTTTAGTGACTCAACAGACCGCATGACTAATTCATTGGCCGCATCGAGAAAATAGTCAAAGAAAATCACATGTTATTGCCTTACCGACCGACACATACATGCGCCATCGTGATCACCACAAGAGTAGCAAAGAGCTGGATAGTCTCGACAGAAGCCTTGAAATGAGACAAATCCTCCCCATCATTAGACAAAGAAAGCTGCTTTCTTGGCCCACCAAAAGTGGCGACAGTTGATCTCATCCAGCAGGTTATACACTAATGTTTCGTTCTTAGCTCTTACGAACAAGGTCAGATGGTTCACATAACAAAGGAAGGTGGCTTGGAACAGCGCCCCCGGAAGTGAAGAACAAAGCTTCAATTTGCAGTGATGACTGAACACGTTCACGAGGACAAAAACAAAATGTTGAACACATGATCGCTCGGTTCTCTCCCCTGGAACTGAACATGTATGGGAACAAGGAAAAGTAGTGAAAAAACGCTTGAACGTGACATCTATTCCTTGGCATGTCAGAGGTCCTGGCTGTTCTTTACGAAAGATATAAAAAGCCCTTCCCCCAACCTCCTCAGGGTGTATATTCACTTCATTATCAAAACACTCAAATTGGTCATTCAAGGTACTTACACTTATGACTGGAAACATGACGACCTACAACGAAACACAGGTTGCTGCGGCTGCTGCCGTCGCCTCCACCACAGCTGCCGCCACCGAAGCGTCTCTATTCCAGCAAATTGGAGAGCGTTCTTGGCTCATCGCAAATAAAATCGTACTCCAAAGCTACGATTTGGAGCCTCCTTATGAACATTGGCATAAGAAAAGGTGGCGAGGGCCATGGAGATATTATTACTATGTCGTATCTTCATGGAATTCATATCCTGCTCCAAAGCCTCAACCAACACAGGTCACCGACGGCAGTGTCGAGCGTGTTGTCTCACAACATTCTGGGAACATTCTCTACTACTATATCGAAGAGCTTATGGTGGTTATATCGACAAAAGACGGGCCTACGCTCGATGCCAATGCATATCACACGGCCAGGTACAGAATTGATGAAGAAGGGCAAGATGACTGGCTTCCCACATTGCGCTCCTGGCACGATATAAAGATTGGGAACAACTTCCACATGGTGTGCATCATGGACAAGCTGGATGGTAGCCCGCTCATGAACATTTGGCCTGAACTGCCTGAGGAAACCAAAAGGGTATTGGCCAAGCAATGTGCGGAATTGATCACATTGCTGCTTGAAACAAATCTAGGTAAAGGGGGTCAAGGGGATCCCAACCTCTGCCTTTACAATCCAAGTCTCGACCCGGACACCATCATCATTCACACGAAGCGCAGACAGTACAAACTACTCGGCGTCCAATCATGGGAAGGGTCCAGGCTACTTTCGTGTGAGGACGCGGAGAAAGAGCTAGAGAAGGGGATTGAATCCTGGAAGAGCATGTCGAGCCAGTTTGCCAATAACGTTTGGAGTCATGTTGCTCGGGCTATTGCCAAGAGGCATGAAATTGCGAAGAGGCATGAAATTTCGAACCAGCCGTGGTGGGAGAAGGAAGGCTGGTGATAGTAAGACACATTAAAGTCCCTCACGTCCGACAGGGCCGTATGGGTGGACAGACGGACCGTTTTGAGGAGGAATGTTGTAGATGCAAGTCCAACTTTTCCATAGAAGAATTCAGTAGTGATTAGAAAAATATCCAAATAAATCGATAAGCTTTTTTTTATTCTTTCTACTTGATAAAGTCTTGGTTACTAAAGGATACCTAGCTATAATAAAAACAACTTTGGCAAGTAGATTTATATTTAAGTAATTAACAAAGTGAAACATGTACAATTGCATTAAAGTGTGTTGTGCTTTTATGTCGCGTTGCAACACAAGTCTAATCCCGAATAAAGGCTCGCCACCTTGTTCCTCTTTTGTCCCCAACTTGCTCTATTACCCCCCCAGAGCCCCAGCACTACCCTGTTCTCTTTTTCCTTACTACAGTCCACATTACGAATTGGTTGCCATTGTGGCCACCACAGATCGTAACAAAGAACCAGGACATCCTCGGCATAAGCAATGCGTCGCTAAAGCGAGAAACCTTCCTCGTTATTGGAACAAAGAAACCTACCTCCTCGGCATACGAAAGTGGCGATAGTTGACCTCATTCCCTGAAACTGAGCATGTGAGGTACGGGAACAAGGTGAAGCATTAAAAGAATGTATGAACGTGACGTGATATTCCTTCATTACCATGCAAGAGCGCCTGGGATTAAGTATCAAAGCTGTTCTTGATGCCAGATATAAAACCCCTTCCATCTCTCTGCTCCAGGTATATACATTTCTGCGCATCAGCACACACTAATTCGTCATTGAAGTCACCTACTCTCATGATCACAAAAATGGCAACTTGTAACGAAACGCAAATCGCTGCCGCTGCCGCCGCCGACGACCTTCTCCTTCAGGAGATTGGCGACCGTTCTTGGCTTATCGCAGATAACATAGTCCTTGAAATCTACGACTCGGAGCCTTCCTACCAAACTTATCATTATGAGATATGGCAGAAGGGAAGTCAATTCTATTCTCTATCATTTTGGCATAATTGGCCTGCCCCCAAACCTACACCAAGACGGGTCACCAATAGCAAGATCAAACCTGTTGTCTCCCAGCACGCCAAGGACACTTTCTACTTTGTACTCGAACAGGTTATAGTCAGAATATCCGCAGACTTCGACTCCCCATGTGTAGATGTCATGAATATGTTCACACAGCTATTCCGGAACTCAGGAAGAACGCCCAAACTTCGCTGTTTTCGGGTAGTAAAAGTTGGAGATACTGCATACATGATCGACATCTTGGATAAAGTGAACAATAACGCGTTCACGGAATTTGCAGTCTGGTGTGAGCTATCACGATTGCAATAAGTAGTATTACGTTTAAAGCTATGCGATCATGGGACGGGCTCAGCCACTCAATCGCAAGGCTGCAGAACTGATATAAAACACGCCGTTTGAAACATGGAGGAGGATGGAAGGCGACTGGCCTGATGAACTTTGGCCTATGGTCAATCTGCTGGATGAAATCTGGAATGATGGGTGGGATGATGTCTCGAAAATGTCTGCATGTGTAGGAGACATGGGATTGGGTACATTTAAGGATACATTTTAAGGCTATTCACGTTCGAAATGACTATTTCACTGTACGGATGGACCTGTTTCGAGAAGAAATGGTTGGTAGGATTATGTGCGCGTTAAGTTTTTCCGTGGAAGAAGTGGGTAACGTACATGATAAGCGAGTGCAACAGACAAGTAAGTGCAATAAAAATCTTAACCTTATTAATAGAAACCATTATAAAAAGACCACAAATTATTTAATTAATTAAAACTACTTACTATATTCTTCCCCAGTTATCTCAATTACTACCTAACAGGT
>JALNIO010000113.1:0-145542 GCA_023509875.1 Rugonectria rugulosa
TTTTTTTTTTGAGTGCTCAGGCATGATGTTTTCTTGTTTGCTTGTAGAAGAGAAGAGAATACGAGAACAGGCTAACAGATAGGGAGTAGGATGACAGGATAGCTCCTGCTGCAACCGACTTAGCGGGATTGCGACCCCCGTTTTAGTGAACCAGTAAGTGCCAGGCGACTTCCTGCAGTCGGCGTTCCTTCTTCATCCAGCTGAGAGCAAATGTATCAAGTAAAGTGCAAGCCATCACCAATTCATCCGGTGATGCAACTCGACGGTTCGCCGCATCGATCAATCTTCATCGAAAACGCACTGATCCCACATGGCAAACAGGCTGTAATCCATTGATACAACTGTCCCTGCATCTAACCCAGATCAATACCCAAAACTTCCAAACACCCGACTGTTCGCCGCCGTTCGCCGCCCGCTTCCCTGCGAAAATCTGGGGTAAACTCGTCTTGGTCGACCGCCGTCTCTCCTTTCGCCGCCAGATGGTGATGGGCTCTCTGCTCTGACAGGTGCGGCAAGCCAAACCCCGTGCTCGAGAGAACCCGTCGACAAGGGCGCCACGAGTCATTCCGTCCGCCCCGCCTCGCCTTGACCCTGTGCAAGAGATCTTCAGGGAAGCCTCCTACGTATGAACCGATCAGTTCGCGGAGGTGCAGTACCTAACAAGCTCACCGATACGGAGTAGTCGTCGCGAGATTTCTACAGCTGGCCCTGCACAAACGGCTCCTCTGGCATTGAAAAAGCAGCATGCTGTGTCATCCGGTCCGGCATACGACCGGCCCGCTGGTGCAGATGAAGCCATCGTGATGAGATGTGCACCGTACAATTGGTTCCGCAATTGAGTTGAGGACTGCAAATTGGGTATCCGAACCAGCCGAGCACTGAGCGACATTGATGGTTTCATTAGACGACGATGATTTTACGACGTCGATCCCGGGGAAATACGAAAGCTTTGCCTAATTAGCCTCAACGGTGCTCAAGGGGGTTCAGCACGCTTCATTTCCTGGCCAAGTTTAACCATTTCTTCGTCAGTCCCTGGACACTCCAAAGTGAAAAGGTCGGACCTATTCCCAAGATGAGAACGAAACTGGCGGAGCTTCCTGGTCGGTAAAGCATGTCCCCCCACCATCACCCACAGCTCAACTTCACGTGGCGTGGGCGAGTGAAGCTCCAGGATGGCAAAGCTACCGTCCTTGCGTCCTCCGGCAGGCCCAAGAGGCCTTTTAAATGATCGTCCCAACACGGACTCTTGCGACCTGATGGTGGTCCCATGCCCCATAACGGCAGTTTCCACCGCCTCTTGAGCATCAACGTCGAGCTAGGCCGAGGTCAAACAGTGGTTGAGTGGCTGGGTCGAGACCAAAAGACGACATGGAGCTGGTCTGCCCCGAGAGTCTGGTTGGCTCATTTGCACCGTGTCTCACCGGATGTGGACCAGCTAGCCGTGTCACCAAGTGCGTGATACAATCTCAGTCTGGCCGATTTAACACGATTTAATATGTTCAGCTTGATCAAGACATGCTCGAGTTGGTTCAGGTTGTCAGGATGATGCAGAGGCTTCTGGTCCAAGCGGCGGGTTTGAGGCATACGGTGCTGATCGTTGATATCATTGACGCATGAGTGAAACGTGTGCAGGGATATACGACAATACCAACGCACCAACGCACAAATACTCGTGATGAGACGGTGGTGCTCGAATCAACTGGGCGACTGTCGTCATCAGTCCGTATTTCTGCAGGCCGTTTCGTGTCTGCACCCTCCTCGCGACACTACGATTATCACCTGATATGGACAATCTACATGTACGGATGCTTTTACATGTTCAAATGTTCGACTCACTCGAAATCACCCAAAATACATGCATACTTGCATGGCCGATCCCGATGCGGCCCATCCCAATTCTGTCGGACTGAGGCCCGATCACCTCCTCATCCCGTCCTCGTCCCGTCTTTATTCGTGGCCTTGTCGAATATCCAAGACAAATGAGGATCATCGCTCGCTACCGCACCTCTGCAAAGCTCCCACAACGTATCGCAGCACACCATCTCACCAACGTGCCCCAGTAAGCTGTGCATCCCATCGTTTGGTCGGCCAATGACACACAGAGACGCGCAATGCATGCCGTGAGAGGATGACTGTGGTTGTGTGCCGTGGCTCAGCCTGCAGCTGGAGCTCCCCAAGCAACCCTTCAACTCTTTATGCAGAGGAAATCGCAACGCCCCTACGCCCCAACGCCCGAGCCGCTGCAGTCTTATCCTGTTAGCCTCAGCCTCCAGATGCTGGCTTCTATTCTGGGCTTCTGGCCCCCGCCAGCCCTTCCATCGCGACGTGGCGCTGTTCTCTGCTAAAAAGTCCCCGGTGGCCGTCTCACGCCATGCCCCTGCTCTCGTCGCTGCCGTTTCGACCAGACCCTTTGTTGCGTTAATAAAGCTCACTTTGGGACTTTGGCAAGCGGCGTGGTTCATCCAACGGGAAGACGCACCAGACCCGCGCACCTGGGACTTTGACCCATTTACTCAGCCCTATAGCAGCTCTCTAGGATACGTCTGGGGGGCTGAATCCTGGGATTGCTCCCCTCTGGTGGCGTAGCATCCGTCACCCCGGCCATGGGCCAAATCGCCAGGCCTCCATTGCTGACAGTCTACATTTCTTCTTCCTGCATTTACATTTGAATCGCCGGCGTCGCTGTTGCATGCAACAAATCGAGGGTGACCTGCAACAAGTGGCAAAATCAGCGATAGCGACGGCTCACCCGTCCCGGCCCCGAGCCGAGCAACGATCGGCAGCTTACTACGCAATAAACCGACGCCGCTACCGGTCGCATTCGAAATGAGACGCCGCAACCACTTATGCGTCGCCTCGATGATGGTAGCCTTTTTGGCTACCGCCGTCGAGGCGGTCGATTACAAGAGATTTGACGGGATTCATCGGGTCGAGAAGGCGCCGGAGCCTCAAATCACCACCGGCCCAGTCTTGGTGCTGGAGAAACGAGATGGAAATGTCTGCGGGACTGGTTCAAAGCTTTGTCCATCTAGCCTTGATGGGGGATGCTGTCCGGACGATTACCGGTGCGCGGAAAAGAGCTGTTATGCGACCACCAAAGGGCCGTCGACCTGCGGCACCCTGGTCGGCTGGTATCTTTGCGACGCCGTCTACGGGGGTAAGTCTCCTGCTCGTTGACGAAACCTGGCTTACAATCTCAGGTGGATGTTGTCCGGATGGCTACGTCTGTCAAAACCCAGACCAGTGCATACCGCCGTCTGGTTCGACGTATGCGTACAGCTGTCCAGCGAGCTATTCCCTCTGCCCCTCATCGATGAGCTATGGCTGCTGTCCGACGAACATGGCTTGCGCCACAAATCAATGTTATTCCACCGAGCCGGTAACCAAGACGCAAACCATGGTGATCACGACGACGGAGGACGGCAGCGAGACGACTTACAAAACCACGCAAACCACGGTATCGACGCCAGATGCGCCCACGGCCGCAATCACAACCGGAGAAGACAGTGACGAGGAGATTTTCAAAGTGTTTCCAACTGCGGTTGCCAAGGCCGAGGCTACAGCAACCTCATCGTCTGGTGGTGGCGGCGGCGGCGGACTTTCTACTGGAACGCTGGCAGGAATTATTGGCGGCTCCGTTGCGTTTCTCATCATCGTCTTGGTGGGTGCATTCATCATTATTCGCCATCTCAACAAGGTGGTTGCTGCCGTCAACACATCCAAAAAGTCAGACGGGTCCAAGTCGAGGCCAACGATGAAGGAGTTTAAGCCTACGGATTCCGAAATCGATGCCCTGAGCGTGGATCCTTTGATGCTCCCCCCGAGGCCCTCTGCTCCAGCTCCAGATTCCTCCAATACTTCACCTTACAATCTGGCAAGCCCGGACCTCAGCTCAAACGATCACACCCCCAGCGCCGGCATGCCGGGCTATCAAGCAATTGCGGCGAGCAGCACTGGAAACAGCAGGCACACCAGTTTCGACGCAAATGAGGACTACTTTGACCACGCTGGAAACCACAGGCATAGCCACAACTCGAACACTTCGGCGCCGACGACACATCGCACCAGCAACGATTCTCACGGAGTATACACGCATGTACGAAATTGGAGTACCGCCTCGGATGGCTCTGACGGCGGAGCACCGACATGGAACCAGTTGACCATATCGGAACTGGAAGCAAGGCCTTATGTGCCTGAGCTTCCATTATCACCAGGTATGGTGTTTAATCGAGACGAACGGCGGAGGTCGAGCGGGAGCACAGTGAGCACGAATCGTCCGGCCGTCTCACATTCACGACAGAGAAATCGAAGCGAGTCTCTGGGACCGCCAGTGCTGGGAGTGGTGGATGAAGAGATGCACGGGTTTCATGGCCCGGCCGACCATCTCGTCGGTCAAACAGATTCACACCGGCCAGGGACCAGACCGGGGACCAAGGAAGGAAACGAACAGAGCGGCGACAAGAACAGCACTTGATATTTTGCATGGAGTTGGCGGTACACTGGCTGGCGTTAAGGCAATGGTTGGAATCTGTCTTCAGCACACGGCCCACAGGCTGTATTCGGTCGTATGAGTAATTGTAAAAGCTAGTGAATAGACGAAGCTACGAGCTTTACAAAGCACGAGGTTGCCAGCACACGACGACCGTTGACTCGACATGGCTGAGTTGTCACTCACTTGCGGTGAAGATGGGCGACTAGGCTGGTGGAGTTCATGGGCCCTGGGACCTGCATGTATGCCCCAGTGGTTCCGCTCAAACGATCGGGCAGCTGCATTGAGTCAGATCAATAAGAAGCGGTAAACATGAGATCTGAACTCGTTTGTCGCAACTGATTCAACTGATCTTCTTGGACTCTCACCAACATGGACTTGAGCAACACTCCGTTGCTGTTTGTCCCGCGGCTCATCTTTCAGACGTCGGACACATGCAAGCATCTCCTTGAACCGAGCATCAACATTGACCTGGAAACAAAAAATGACGTTTACTTTGAGATTTCGTCCTGGATGACGCTTCTAGAAGCAATCAACCAACTGGACCTTCCCGACGATGATGCATCACGTGAGCTCGTGGAGGAAGGGCAGGCGCACTGCAGCAAGTATGCGGTGGCCTTGTCAGGCATCGGCCAAAACGTGGAAACAGTCAAGACGGCCTGGGACTCTGGCATGAGCTGCATGGCTGTGCAGGAGCTGCAGACACTACGGATGTCGCTGCAGACGCAAAGGGAGGAGATGGAGAGATGGTTCGCAGATGCAAAGTGAGTAGTTCGTGGGGCAGGGTTGCGTCAGCTAACGTGCAGCAGGTTGGCTCTAGAGACACAAGATGGAGGGAGCGCGGATCAAGTGGCTGAGCCGGATGCCCTGCAATCGTCGGGGACAGAATGGGAGCAAGTAGGGATCTCTGATGCGCAGGATTCCGGCGCAGAGCCGCACACTGCAGAGGCTCAACCACATGTCCAACCAGATGCCGTACAACAGCAAGCAGAGGATCACGAACCGATTGCAGCCGAACAACAGCCATTATCTGAAGTCAGCCAAGATACGGTAGTGCATCAGGAGCCAGTCTCGGACGCGCAGATGGGAACGGCTCTCGACCAAGAGTCGCCACCTCAACCGGTACTCCCAGAGTCAAAGCCATCATTCGATTTTGAACAAGAGCATGTACCTCCTCACGAGGAGCCAGCGGAAACATTGCCGACAACTTATTCTGCTCAGGAGGCCCCTGCCGATCTCGCCCAGCAGCCAGAGGGGGGTTTTCAGGAAGCACTTGCGGATGCACAGCGTTCGGTGGCTGAACTGGATCAAGAGCCAGCCGCAATTTTCGTGCAATCAGCAAATTCCCAAGGACCAGCTATCGATACTCAAGATCCGCAGCAGCCAGATGTTGAACCTACGAAACCAACAGACCTCCAAGTTACAGACCCTCTGCAGGATTCAGTCTTTGTTGGCCAATCCATCCTCGCACGACCAGAAAATCAAGTGCCAGACAGTCGAGCATCAGCCATGGACTTTCTCGAGCCTTTAGCAGAACGAGACCCAATTCCCTCTGTTCCAGAGCAATCCCCTGGCCATCAACAAGGGTCGGCCATGGACTATCTACAGCTAGCAATAGAGCAAAAAACTCCCTCGGTTGTGCCAGAGCCTAGACATGCCTTGCAGAATCACCATCACATTCAGATGACCAGAAAGCTGCAATCAGTATGCGCAGCTATCGAAGCTGTGGCATCGCAGCTCTACACCCTGAGCCCCGACCTTCCTTCCTTTGAGCTGGGTCAAAACAAAGAAGCATTGTCGAAGCTCGTCGATCAGTCCAGGGCCGAATTGCAAGTTTTTGGCCAAGACTTGCATCGGTTTTTTGCAACTAGCGAAAAGAATGATGCTTGGAGTGATCCAGATCTAGTTATCGTCGACAAGGCCGCAGGTACGCCGATTGGCAGTCATGTACCTATCGCAAGTAAGTAAATCAACACGCAGCAGTGCAAGCTAACCATGTCAGGTTCACATCATGGCACGCTTGACGGCTCGGAAACCACGCAGAACGATGCTTCGACTGTCTGGGCTACCCCATTATGGTCACCTACGCAAATTCAAGACGAGATGAATAGTCAAAACGTGTTTGACTACCTGGACCAATCGAATGGCCACAATGGAAGCCGCACTCCGGTCGAAGCCGACTTCTCTCGAGAACCCATTGCCCGAGAGTCAGCATTCAGCGCCGTACAAACACTTGAGACTACTCCGTCTGAAACTCCTGGTTCGAATGCAGACAAAGAGCCAGTTCCCAAAGGTAAGTCATTTCCATTTTCGGGGTCTTTCTGACTTTGGCAGCAGTCGAGAGCCCCGAACTCGCAGTCAGCGATATCCAAGTCGTCGACATTAAACCGACACCAAAATCCGAAACCGACTTTTCGAGACATACGGTTCACAATGGCACCCAGACTATCGCTCCACCCACTCCTCCATCGTCCCTCGACCTCGGTCACGAGAAAGACAAGCCAGCACCCAAGGCTCGCGCACAGATTGGTTCCGACTCTACCTCTCGAGCCATCATTGCCAAAGACACTGAACACGTATCAAAGGTATTCTCCAAGATTGTCAGCGGTGCCTTGAAGCAGACTAGCGTGAGCCTTGGCATACTCGAGGTTGAAGGCCGAGACTGGGCAGCAAAGTTTTGCGAAGAACACCGCTATCTGAATGGCATTCTGATGGCCATTCCCGTTCCCAGAGACCTATTTCTATGGTGGTCGCGCAACTTTCCAGTAGACGAGGATACCTGGACAAGGAGTGCGCTTCTCAGAACAGTGTCCATGGTGACAGACTCGCCGCGACATCTGCACTCGTATCCCTTCCGGCTTGCCAGAAGCATACCAGCAGATCGACCAAAGCTACTCCTGCATTGGGATCTCCGAAGCGCTGGCGAACCGCATCTATCCGCCCGCTTCAAGGAACTTGTGCGAGCTGGGGGTGAGCTTCAGAGCCGTATGACAAGCTTTTCATACAAGCAATTGGTGGTCTGCATTAGTATCCCGTATTCAATGGTCCAAGGACAAGTGGCCGAAAAGCTTCCCTCCCATCAGGACAAAGGCTTGGAGTTTCTCGAAGATGTGGGGATTTTGACAAGTATACCTGTAGACGAGAGGGTTGATGGCCAGATCCGGGAAAGGAACTGGAGTCCGTCATCGCTCAAGCTCGATGGCTCAGAACAAAGCATTACTGCATATCTTCAAGAGGTGAGTCCCCAGTGCTTTGTCAAGGCACCGCTGACCATCTAGGTCACATTCACTGGCTCGCCTGATTTGACCCCCGCGATGTCACCAACGCCGACTCGATTCGTAGTGGTAACGGTTAGAAAGGGTGAGGTGGACGATTGGCTCAATGCAGTGAGCTGTTCACTGGGTATGAATTCTCGGGGCATTCGATACCCGGTCATCACAGAGGAGGAGATTGATTTCGACCACCTTCGAGACTACTACCGTATGGCCGTTAATCCGAGGCCCAGCGCCAAAGTCGGATCGACTTCTTGCGGGGATTAGGCCAGTACTTACCCTATACTTGACCGATTTCATTTGAATCTCGCGCAATGGAGGACTAGATTTGAATAAACAATTACTACACTGTCAAATATAAACCATGGCTTCGTCCTTTTCCTTCTTTGTCTCTCCATATATCTGATCAAATTTATTATTGCGGGCAATGACTCGATAGCGACAGCAGGACATCCACATCGTAACCCCCTTCACCCTGCGCTCTATTATCCATGGCAGAATTAGCCACTAGGTGTAGCATCGCCGTTGAATGTGTCGATTTGCAGGTGGCGCACGCAGAGCATGGATAGACCTGGGAAGCGGTTACACGGGCACTTGTGTACAGTCATGTACAATTATCAGCATGCATTCAACCTCGCAAGGATTGCGTTGCTGTCACTCACTGGAATGCCCAACGGGTCGGGCCTTGGGCATAGCTCCCAGAGGACACTCATTAGGCCTTAGGCCTTGCAGACCCGGCGCCAGGTCGAGTTATCCGATATAGGGTGCTCGTCCCGGCAACGGGATGACATCACCGAATCACAGTGCATACCAGCATATCCAACAGTCTGAGACATCAGAACACCAGAACAAAGAGAAGAGAAAAGAATAAATCAACGACTGACACATCATCAAGCCAATGCATCAAATAAGCGCCTCGAACCTGGAACCGTGCGCCAACAATGGTTGCAGCCTCGGTGACGAAGCGTTGGCGGTCTAACAGGCCATGTCACAGCCCGTCGACCCAGCAACCGGCGTAAACAAAGCCGGGCGATCCTTCCCTAGAGCGAGACAAACACCTTTCACCGCAACAAGAGATAATTAACTGTTGTCGAAGCTACCGTCTCCATCTCCATCTCCGCGTGATCCTTCTCCCTTTGCATTGATTTGCTTTTCTGTTGCCTGCCCTGCACCTGCGTTGCTCTTATTACAATACCCACCGCACATTCCTCAATGCCCAGGCGTATCCGGGCCCAGGACTTGGACTTTCAGATTCACATCGACCAATCCTGCCTGAGCGAGCCAACCGACGATTACGACATGGAGAAAGAGGAGCTCGCACCCGCCGTCGACCA
Organism: Rugonectria rugulosa; assembly: GCA_023509875.1. Lineage (NCBI taxonomy): Eukaryota > Fungi > Ascomycota > Sordariomycetes > Hypocreales > Nectriaceae > Rugonectria > Rugonectria rugulosa. Next base: position 9,096 of record JALNIO010000113.1, read on the forward strand.
GGCTGAGCCTACGACGGAGGTGAAGCTCGACGAGACGGACATGGAGCAGCTACACAAGGAAATCGACAGCACCATTGACGATATCATGGAGTCACAAATTGATGACGCCGAGACGCCAAAGCCAGAAGGTGACAAGTATGAATTTCTCGAACACGACATGGCTGAGCAGGACGAAGCCCAAGAAGCCCAACAGGCCCAGGACGAGGCCCACCCATCAGACAATGAATCCGACACATACTCCCGGAGAGAGTCGTACGAGTCGACGTCTACCGGCTCCTACATCTCGAATCGTCGCACGTCTCACCGGACAGAGGCTTTGATCCAAGCTGCAGCGAGGGATATTGTCAACCAGATTGAGGCGAACCGAGGACGAGAGTCGATGAATACCATGACTGAGACGGATGAGAGCTTCATTTCTCACTCTGACCGGAGTGGACGGCCTTCGGATGCTCATTCCTTGACGGAGAGCCGAGGTCGATCTCTTGGCAGCCACAGAGATTCTCTTGATAGCCACCCAGAGTCTCTGGGAAGTCACCGAGAGTCCCTGGGTAGCGACAGAGAACCTCTCGGCAGTCACCGAGACTCTCTTGACCAGCGGGAGTCTCTTGATAGCCATAGAGACTCACTGGCCAGTGCTCCAAGGGAATCCATCGGGAGCCAACCCAGAGAATCTATTGGAAGCCAAGCCGCCGAGTCCGTCCGCAGCGGACGAGATTCAATCCATGTCGACGTCCCCGAAGAGGAGCGTATTTCTCGTCCTGCCAGTGCCCGTCCCTCGGATGCTCATTCACTTGCTGAGGACGATGGACAGTCCGTCGCTGACCGACAATCCATCGGTAGCCACCAATCCCAGAGAGACTCACTTCCAAGCCAACGAGAGTCTGTCGGCAGCCGTCGTGAATCTATCCACAACCCAGAGGACTCCAATGACCGAGACTCTGTGGCCAGCCCTCGAGGTTCATTAAAAAGCCACAGAGAATCAGAAAGCCACGAGTCTGTCCAATATCCCATCAGTCGGAGGGAATCTGTCGACAGTCACCATGAATCCATCACCCACAGAGACTCCGACAGCCAGCGACAATCTATTGAAAGCCATCACGAATCCATCCATCGACAGTCCATTGGCAGCAACAGGTCCGCTGGGAGCCATAAATCGGTCCACAGCCACCACAGCCGAGGCTCAAACGACCACATCTCTCGCCCTGGGAGCGCCCGCCCCTCAGACGGCCACAGATCAGTCGCTGGCAGCCATCGCTCTACAGAAGACGAGAGAGGCTCCCACAACGGCGTGGAAGACGATGTGTTTAGCGACCACAGTCCCAGAAGTTCCATAGGATCTCTTTCCGACTCTGATCAGAAGAAGCTGGAGAAGATGATGTCCGTAAGCCGCCCCTCCATGGTCTCGGACCTCAACGAGTACGAGGACGAGGAGGAGTTTGTGCCTACCATCAGGGGCGCCCCTCGGCCTGCCTTCAGATCTCCCTCATCCGTCAAAGCCATGCAAATGGCATCGCCTCCGGGATCTGTGTATGGATCCCCTCGTTCCGCCAGACGAGGCATATCTCGACTTGGATCGCCCAGTCTGTCTGCACAGTATTCTCCTAAGAAGACACCACCTCGCTTCAGACGCGCGACTCCTCCGTTGGTGCTGCTGCATGTCACCCTTCTTCCTCTTCGATGGGGTTGGGGTGATGTGCTGGAGCGAGCATCGCCGGACGAACTGTCTCACGATGCCAAGACTGTCCGCGATGCCTGGCGTCAGCTTCAGGATCGCATGGGCGATACGACGGTCGAGCGTGGCATCCTATTGCCTCATCCTCAGAACGACTATGAGATTCTCGAGGAACGTTTACTTGAGGCTTTGGAGTTGCCCATGAGACGCCGAGCTCGCATTCTCGAATGTGGTCACTATCTTGGCCCATCCAACGAGATGACACTGGTCGAGGACTCTGACAGCGAGGAGGAATACGAAGACCGACGAGAGTCTCGACAAACCACCAACACTACCCACTGGTGCAAGACTTGTCGCTCAGAGATTCGATACGACGCTCTCGGACCTGGCAAGATCTTCCGCGTCAAGGTTTATGCCTCTAATGGCTTGATGAGGGCTGGCGCTTGGGAGGCTTGCTGGAAGGAAATGGAGCGAGTTGATGTTGAGATTGAGCCTCTTGTCGAGCCGGCTGTCCAAGAGGAGATGAACCGACTTGAAATTGAGCAGGAGAGGGAGCTGGAGGAGCAGGAGCGACAACTGGAGATGCAAGATCAGTATGAGGATGAATATTCCGAGCAACTCGAGCCGGAGCACGACTACGAGGACCTTGCAGGGGAGCTTCACGACGAGACGATTCATGAAGAGCCCGAAGAGGCTGAAGTCGACCAACTCCCAGACGAGGTTCCCGAAGAAGTCCCCGAAGAGGTGCATGAAGAGGTCCAAGACCTTGATGAAGATATCCAGCGAGACTTGCATGAAGAGACGCATGAAGAGATGCACGAGGAAATGCACGAGGAGCTTCATGAGGAGCTTCACGAAGAGATTCACGATGAGATTCACGAAGAGATACCGGAGATCCACAGAGACATACAACAAGAGCATTCCGAAGAGCCATCCGAGCATGAACCGATCCCTGAAACTCACGACATTGTCGAGAGCATCGAGGTAGATGAGGAGGCCGCCCGGGATGCCCCTGATGTCGCCCCTGAAAATCTTCACCAAGACCTGGAGGAGGAACGTTCAGAGCACAACGATGGAGACGTCTCCTTCGCAGAAGACCCCTCCCTCCCTAGAGAGCCCACGCCAGAGCCTCATATCGAGACCCCCGAAGAGATTGAGAAACGGGAAGCGGCGAGGTATCGCGAAATCTACGGCCATGCTCCTCCAGAGCAGACTCAACCTGATTACCACGACCAGCCACGTTCACCAGAGCCCATGCACGACTACAACCGAAACGCACCTGGCTACACACCGGCAAACTATCAGCGTGAGGCCCCTCGAGACCTTAAGAATGCCTCCCTCTCCGATCTGCTCATGGAGTCTGCCCGGGTTCTGATGCAGGACAAGAAGAATGTCATTATCGGCTTGCTGAGTGTACTTATTCTGATGCTTGCCCTGCGTGGTGGACAGCCACAAGCGAACCCGCAGCCGTTCCAGACTTTGGTTGTGAGCCAAGAGGTGCCGACTGTCACCGTGACGCATGTTCCTCAAGAAACACCTGCCGCACCTGCTGCACCGGCTGTACCTGCCATTGGAGGTCAGGTTGGTGCAAAGGGTTTGGAGCCGGTTAAAAGGGCCGCGAGCGAGCCTCAATGCCAGACGGAGATGAAGGTCGTCGAATCTATGGTGCAGGAGAGACTGCTCTCTATTGAAGCCCATGCTGAGACCGAACCCGATGGTAAGCTTCCACAAAACCTCTCGACGGACAATGACCAAGAGAGCCCCAACGAAAAGACCGAAACTGAGACTCAACCCCAGGAAAACCTTGAAAATCCAATTGAGGATTTTCTTGAAGAAGCTGACGAGCCCGCGGAGGAGCTTGCAAGTGAAGAGGGGACGGATGAGCATGTCGAGCAGTGGGCCGATGAGCTTATGGAGGTTGGGGAAGAGCACACGGAGGAGTTTGACGAAGATGTTGAAGAGGCTGTCGCGGAGCCGATCGAAGAGCCTGCAACGGAGCGTTCTGAAGATTTTGAAGAGCCCGTTGAACGTATCGAAGAACAGGTGCTGGAGGAACCAGTGGCGGAGACTTTTCTCGAGCACGAGGTCGATGATCCTGTGAGCGATGAACCTGTGGAGGAGCCGTTTGAGGACGCATCCTCGGTGGATCCGTTGGTTGATGAGCCTTTGATTGAAGAGCCTTCTACGGAAGAATCCTTAATCGAAGAACCCTTGGTTGAAGAGCCCTTGGTTGAAGAGCCCTTGGTTGAAGAGCCTTTGGTTGATGAATCCTCAATCAAAGAACCCTTAGTTGATGAGTCTTCAGTTGATGAGCCTTCAGTCGATGGGCCTCTCCTTGAAGAGTCCTTGGCTGAAGAACCCCTGGTTGAAGAACCCCTGGTTGATGAGCCCTTGGTTGAAGAATCCTCGATCGAGGAATCCTTGGTTGATGAGACCTTAGTCGACAAGCCCCTGATTGAGGAGCTTTTGGTCGAAGAGCCTTGGATTGATGAATCCTTGATCGAAGAACCATCAACTAGTGAGTCATTGGTCGAGGAGTTGTCAAATGGAGAGCATTCAATTGAAGAGCCCTCGATTGACGAGTCGTTGGTTGATGAGGACCCTCTATATGAAGAGCCTTCAGTCATTGGAGAACCTGAGATGCAGCTTACATCGGATGAGGCTGCCGACAAGCAACTCGACGATGCTTTTAAGAACCGCATCGCCGACCCTTTGGCAGAGCTCCTGTTCACGCAGCCTGTTTGCGAAACGCCCATGCTGGAGGAACCCAACGAGATGCCTTACGATGAACCTATCGAAGAGTCTACTGAAGAAATTCTATTTCAGAAACCTCCCATTGAGGATTCTGTAATGGAGGAACCACTAATTGAGGAGCCTGCTGAGGAGCCTGCTGAGGCTGCTGAGCCTCTTGAAAGCCTTTCTGTCTCGGAGGGCTCATCCCCAGCTCCCTCGCCGTCGCCTTCAACAGAGTCTGTCGATCCCTGCGCTGGATGCACAATCTCTCATGAGCCCCCATCACAAACGGATGCAGCATCGCAGGTGTCGCCTCTCCGCGAGACGGAAACAGTCATTTCTGAAAAGACTATTCACATCGTCGAGACTGTCACACAGATCGAGACTGCCACCATCAAGGTTACCGAGACAGTCAGCTCGTACCCTACCCAAGCTGCCTGACTTCCGCCACCAAACTGGGAGTTGAATTATTTTAGGTCACCGGGCTAATGGACTACTGGAGGATTCGGAATATTATATTACATGGATGCAAGTGCATGAAGGATATACCTGATATACCTGGATTTTGACGATTTCAGCGATTGCGATATGTTGTTTAGTGAATCATGGATCAATGAATAGATTATGTTGAATATAACTCTATATATGTATTAAACTATGTGCAGCATGTTTGTCAGCTTGCGACCTAGAGCCGGATGTGAATGTCCATGCAGTCGATCCTCCATTCCCTCTTTCCCAGCAGACTACGCAACCACTCAACTCCCAGTCCGGTCCATTCGGGCTTCCGCTCAGCAACCGTCTCCAGAGCCGCATTGGCCACCGCGGCCGCCGTGGTGTTGAACATTTCGACAATGCTCGCGTCGAACAGATCCGCCGAGTCGGGTATCACATCCGCCGGACGGCTCGCGGTGGGTCTCGGGAGGAACCAGTTGCTGCCAAAGTCGAAGAAGCACCGGTCGGACCAGTTGCAAGAGGTGAGAAACAGGATGAGGAGGAGGATGGAGCAGTACGGGCACGGTCGGTTGAGGAAGTAGGCGCAGAGGAAGAAGAGGAAGATGAAGGCGGGCGAGGCGCTGGTCGGGATGAAGAGCAGGGGAAGCCAGCTGCACGGGTCAGCATGAGTCCGGGCTGGATGGACAAACGTACCTCCTGAGACAGAACATTGTGATGGATGATTGTCGCGATGCTGACAGTGGTAAAGGTTTGATTGGGTCACGTCACTCGTGCAGCGACATGGGATGAGCGGGAAGTGCAACGTGGCGTTTGGCAGACGGCCGAGACAGGGCGATGGCGATGGCGGTCCTCGTGGTATGGCAGACGTCTGAGCCGTCGTAGGGAGAGATTGCTCTGCAAACGATGATGGAATGGATTTGTTAATCTGGAATTTCTGGCTTTGCCAAAAGTCAGAGGTGCGCGACCGCCGCCACCTGCGCCACAGTTTCCCTGGCAGTGTGGTGCGGCAATGCGGCCACTGGAACGGCGTTGCGGCGCTGCAACGGCCTGAGCCGCTGAGACAGCATAAGTTTAGTGGATGGAAGCAGGGGAGCCCCGCTGTGGGTGAACCGGAGGTGGTTTGGTGGGTGCGGATAATTGATGGAGCCGCGCCTTGAGCATGACAAAGCTTCCTTGGCTGTTCCCTTCTAGGAAAGGTATAGCTAGGTAGTTATGCTCTGCAAGGTTAAGGCAGCTCTGCTTCCATCTGCACTGCTGCACTGCTGCTGCACTGTACCCACGAACCAGAACCACGTCACTCTGTGACTTGGCCGTCGCCCTATTTTTTTTCCTGCTCGTCTCGTCGTCATTGGAGCGATTTCGCCTGCACCTCTGAGTTGGTTGGCCGCTTCCAATAGCGTGGCGTTGGGCTGCGATTGCTGCCCTCACGGCTACCTTACTGACCTTGGCCGGCCTTGCCCAAGGGTCGGTTTGCAGGTACGGGCCACAAAGTACAGTAGTGTCGCCAGCCATCGCCAATTCCGCGGGTAGGTGCGCCCGCGCCCGGCCACTTTCCAAATTTATTTCTCTTGTCTGTTTTCCCGGGCGAGTTGACAACCGCATCAACCTCACTCTTACCCTCCCCCCCTCCAATATCATCACGCCTCGCCTTGAAAAAGCAGGCATCTCGTTGCATTTTCCCGTTTCGTTTCTCCTCCCTCCTTGGAGATCTCGATTCGGATCCGGATCGGCCTTGTTCCGTCCGATATCTGCCGTTGACGCTGTGAGAGCAGCTTTTTGTCTCCATCTCGTCACCGCTTCACGGCTGCCCGGATGGATCTCAACCTCGACATGCCTCCGGCTCCGACGCCGCCCGTCAATAGCATGAACGGCGCTGCCTCGCAGTCGGATCGCACGGCGAGTCTGCTGAACCTGCTCAAGTTCAGCGGTGGAGGTGTCGCGAGGATGCAGAACCAGCCTGCTCCCGAGAACCACACCCAGCAGCAGCAGTATCAGCAGCCTCAGGCTCAACCGCCCCAGCCGTTCGAGCAGCAGTATCCGCATCCGCCTCTCCTCCCCCAGCCGCCCGTCTCCCAGGCCTTCCAGGCTCCCATCCATCAGCCCGCTCCCACCACTGCCGACCCGACCGGTCTGCTAGCCGCTTTGATGCGAGGCACCCACGATGCCGAGGAGCCCAAGCCTCTACCCCAGCCGCAGCAACCTGCCAATCAGTTTGCGAACGGCTCGCCTCCTCCCGACACTCGATCCTACCTGCTCAATCTGCTCAACCGGCCCAAGCCGAGCCAGGGCGAGCAGCCTCTGCTGACGGAGTCGAGGTCGAGAGACATGACTCCCCACTCGCCGGAGAACACCACCTCTGAGCCTCCCCACGCGCCTCCTCATCAGTACGGCCCGTACCAGGGGCAGCCTCATCCCCCCATGGCTCACCAGTACGCTCTCCAGCAGTACCAGGTTGACCAGTTCCCCGACAACCATTCACAAGCTCATTCGCAGACCTACTCGAACCCCGAGCAGCCGCAGAATGACTTTTTGTACCAGCAGCTCGTCGGCACTCTGGCCCAGTCGTCTCCCAGCCATCACAGCCAGAGCCACCACAGCCAGGGTCACCCTGTCCAGTCTCCCAATGCCGCTGCCTACCACATCCTGAAGAAGGACTCGCCAGCCGGCTCCCAGACTTACGAAGGAAGCCATTCCAACTCGCCCAACATCCGACGCAAAGCCACCCGCACTTCGTCTCTGCAGTCGCACCCTTCGGTGAAGCAGACGCCTCCCACTTCGGAATTCGACAGCTACATACCTGTCGAGACGAACCGGGAGACGGTTGCTGATGCCGTAGACGACCTCGCTCCGCAGGCCGACCACGAAGCCCGTGAGGCCATTGAGCGGGCCGAGCATGAGCAGGTCCAGGCTGAGATTGCCCAAGACCTCGATGCCATGCTGCACGCAAAGACGGAGGAGGAATTCGAGGAGAGTGCTCAAGCTGCCGCCGAGGCAATCCAGTCCGAGCTGGCCGAGAACGAGGGCGTCCTCGAGGAGGCCCTGCCTCCGGATGTCGCCGAGACTATCCACGAGATTGTCGACGAGGCTGCCCAGGGCGTCGCTGACAGCTGGGAGAGCGCCGACCAGGACGAAATCGTCGTCATCGAGGAAAAGGAGGCCCCCGCGGTCAAGGTCTTCAACTTTCCCATGAAGCCCTGGATCTCCATCACGCTTCTCGAGGAGGGCACCAACCCGCGTCCCCAGTTCCGCGACGAGGCCATCATGGACATTGCACGCCTCAAGAAGGAGTTTGATCAGATTGATCGAAACCTCTACACTGCTACGGAAAACTACATGGCCTACGGCATGTCCAAGCAGGGGGGTCTGCGTGTCATTCGCCAGGAGGATGGCAAGGACGCAAAGATCTTTACCGACACCAAGGACCGCATCTTCAACGTTGCCATGTCCGTCACTCCCTCGGACCACGACGGCGCCCACCGCGAGGCCATCATCGGCACCGGCATCAGCGGCACCGTCTACTGGGTCCAGATCAAGGACGGCGACAAGGACCACATCGAGGACGCTCACCTCGAGCAGTACGGCTTTGCCCTGCCCCCGATGCCGTCCCAGGAGGGCGATGCACCCGGAGGTGTCTTGAAGACGCGCGCCCGCACGTCGACCAACCACCCCGAGTTCTTTGCCGTCGGCCGCGGCAAGTCCATCAACATCATCTGGCCCTCGTACATTCTCCAGAACAACCTCCTCAAGGACGGCCACGACCGGGCTGTCGACACCGAGACGCTCTCCAGGCAGTGCTCTCTCAAGATCAACACGGGCAAGGCCGGCAAGGACTTTACCTTTAGCCAGGACGACACCGTCATCGTTTCGCTGGACAAGTCTGGTCGGGTCAAGTTCTGGGATGTTCGAGACCTGACGGCTGTCAAGGAGGACTCGGATCCGCGCGCCCCCATGCCTGCTCAGACCTCGCTCGAGGTCAAGGAGCCGCTGATGACTCTGGCTAGTACCCCAGAGGGCGAAAAGGCCTGGCCGACGTCGGTTCTCCTCCTCGACAAGCAGCGTCCGTACCAGAAGCGATGCGCCCTGCGTTACATGATTGTCGGCATGAAGCAGAACCACACCCTGCAGCTCTGGGATCTGGCTCTCGGCAAGCCCGTCCAAGAGTTCAACCTCCCGCACAGCAAGGAGTCGGACGCCGTCTGCAGCGTCATGTACCACTCGGCCACCGGCATGATCGTCATCGGTCACCCCACGCGCAACTCGGTCTACTTTGCGCACCTCTCGGCCCCCAAGTACACCCTCAAAGGCGTGTCCCAGGCCGAGTACATCCAGCGCCTCGTTGCCCAGGACTCCTCGATCCCTCAGCCGGATAGTACCGCCGTCATTAGTGGAGTGAGGGAATACTCGTTCGAGAACCGCGGCATCCTGCGCAGCCTCGACATTCTCTGCAGCCCCGCCATGCTCCAGGACGTCGACGAGCCCACCCTCTTCGAGCTGTACGCCATGCACTCCAAGGGTGTCGCCTGCGTGCTCATCAAGCAGAACGAGCTCGGCTGGTCCAAGGACAACAAGGTTCTGGATGCCGTCGACGCCGTCGCCCAGGGCGTCGTCAGCGTCTCCAAGCTCAAGTCTCCCCAGCCGGTCGAGTCCAACGGCGAACCGCTGCCCGTCCGCGTCATCAACCGCAAGGAGACGGTGCCCGCGCCGCAGCCCGAGCCTCAGCGTGCCCCCGAGTCGACTCCCGTCAAGCCCAAGAGCGAGCCGAAGGAGGCTGAGACGCCCGTCCAGTCGGCCAAGGAGTCCCAGTCGGAGAAGCCTGAGCGCAAGGCTCGTAAGAAGAAGAATGCCGCAAAGGAGGATGCCACCACCAACGGCAACACCACCCGCAAGGAACCCAAGGTCGCCACCGTCTCCCAGGAGACTCTGGACCAGGCCATCTCCGGGCTCGAGTCGCGGCTCAGCGCCAGCATGTCGGAGACGCTCAGGTCGTCCCTGGGCAACCTCAACGACAAGATTGACGAGGGCGTCCGCGAGCGCGACGAAAACTTTCATCACCACCAGCTCAAGATGCTGGACATGGTCTCCGAGGTCCTCAACGAAAACACGCAAAAAGTCCTGGAGGCTCTCATCCACCACCAGTTCACCGATGTCATGATTCCCGCTATTGGCGAAAAGGCCGGTGAAGTGGTGCACGACCTGCTCAGCAACAAGCTGCAGCCTCACGTTGCCTCGACGGTTCAGCAGGAGATTAAGAATTCGCTGCCGCACGCACTCAACCGATCCCTGCGCTCGGGCGACTTTATCAACTCCATCTCGGACCGCGTCGGCAACGCCGTCACGAACAGCGTCCAGCAGGAGGTGCTCGCGACCCTGACCCAGCGCCTCACGCCTACGTTTACGACGATTGCCACGCAGGCTTCTCAGCGGGTGGCCAGCGAGCTTCACCAGCAGTACCATGACCAGTTTGAGCACATGAAGGCGCAACACCTGGCCGATGCCAACAAGATTGACCAGCTGCTGTCGTACGTCACCCGTCTCACCGACATGGTGTCGACTATGGCCGCTTCTCAGACTGCTCTGCAGAACGAGTTCCTCAAGTTTAAGCAGCAGCCGCCGGTCCACGAGCTTCCCGGTATTCCCCAGTCCCAGGCCAGCCACCACTCTCAGCACTCGTACCATCCTCAACCCAGCCACACCGCCAGCTTCCAGTCCAGCCAGCCTCCGCAGTACATGGGCAGTCCTCAGTATGCCCGAGGTTCTCAGCAGATGAACAGCCCCCAAGCATCCGCTCAGTCTGAATACGTCGCTCCTGCTCACGGCGTCAACGCCGTCGCCGGTGCCTACGCCAACCAGATGGCCAGAACGGAGACGGAGGCTGACCACGACCTGCTGCAGAGGATTCGAATCATTGAAAACGCCATCCAGGAGGGCCGCTACCAGGATGCCATGATTCAGTGGATTCAGAGTGGCCGCGCCGAGGAAATCTTCCACCGGTGTCTGAGCCGATACCCTCCATCCAAGTTTGAGAGTTTGCCGCCGCTCATGCTGCTCGTTGTCATTGCTACCATTTCCAAGGACCTCCGACCCAACCCTCGAGTCAAGGAGGAGGTTGACTGGATCGAGTACACTCTGCGCATCTTGACCGAAAACCTGGCTGCCTTTGTAAGTCACCGATATCACCCAGCCAAACAGACTAAGCTAACTTTTGCAGGAATGGGAACAGAACGGTGCTCGAGACGTCGTCAAGAGTCTCACCCAGACCATGCAGCTTCTCGCCGGCCGGGTCCAGATCCTCCTCGGCGGCATCCGGGACGGATTCCCTACCGATCCCTTCCTCGCTAACGTCGACAAGGGCAAATTGGAGTGGATCACCAGAACCTCGCAGCACATTCTCGAGTCGTTTGGTGCGAACCGATATGACTAGGCTGCGATATGGACATAATGATTGAACGATGTACATCAGTTGGGACATCACGTAGGGATAAGTGCGAGATATTGCATTAATGGTGGATTTCCTTTCTTTGGTCGGTCTTGGGTGATGTTCTGGACGCGCCGTTCAATGATACCCCGGCGGGGGAGGATGTGATTTCTTAGTGTATGCATAAAAATGGTTGGGCGAGGATTGTATTTCGTGTAATAACTGGATGACCAGAGTGATTGGTGCGCTGAGGATGGTTCTGCGCGATGTTACGTGCCTTGTTGGTCATTCCGTTCAGCAGCAAGGTTCGGATAGCAATGTGATTGACTCGAGATGAGAATGTACCTGTACTGGCTGCTGCAAGCCCACTTGATTAGCTACCGTCTACGTGAGGATGGCAAGAATTATACCTACCCGATAGTCTACGACGCTTCGGTTGAATGGATGGAGGTTCCATGGCGAGTGTTGGATGTGTGGTTGAATCGAGCGATGCTGTTATTGATGGCAATTCGTGGTCGTGACTCCCGTAAATGACTAGATGGCCGTTCCCTCGTTCCTTCCGTCTCCCGACCACGACGCAAATGATCTCAACAGATGAGATGGGTGGAGTCCTGCATTAATTGCATCTCTGCCAGTGCAGCTTCCCTATTATGTATTCCGCAACATGTTAAAAATTATTTGCACCTTTTCATGGAAAACCATGACTCGGCCATTCAACTAACGTTACACCTCTCCCTCTGAATGGCTGGGCACAGGATCTACTCGACACTCATCACTGACCTCCTTTGCTTCAACATCTACACAACTGGTAAGTGAAGCTATTCAGGTCGGCGCCAAGACGGCTCCACTACAGCCGCATCACAAAGCAGTCCAAATCGGGCAGACAGCAAAGCTACGGCTAATGACGTACATAGTATAGCTTCAAATCAGTCAAGTCAAACCAGTATCCAATTATGCAGTGCGTTGGGTATCGTTCCTCTATCTACCCATATCTATCCTGATCCGAGCCACCTGCAAAGCACGCCGGCGTTTGCCGCACAAATCAAACGTGAATCATTACAGAGTCTTGGGGACGCTTCGCGTGCTGTGATCGACCAGGTCCAGCCGACTAACCACTGGCGAGAAAACAAAGTCCTGGATAGGCTTCAGGATCAGCACAATCTGGTTGATTCTCCAGCCGAGGAAGGGAACCATGGCTCCGATCATGGCATCCATCAGGAAGTGGTTGGCCGTCGCGACAATGGTGACAATCATGGCAGCAGGCCAGAGGGGCGCAATCATGCGAAGAAACTTGTGAGGGGAGAAGCGCATTATGGTGACGCAAAAGAACAGGGCGGTGCCAAAGTGCAGACTGGGCATGGCGGCAATAGTCAGCTGGAAACTGTTATTGTTCCAGGCGCCACCGTTGGACGCCTTGCTGTGAAGGACATCGACGAATCCATACTCCTGGGGGAGGAGACGAGGAGGGAAGCATCGCCAGAGGGTGACGATACAAAAGGCAATTACATTATTTGTGGCAATGGTTCGTCGAATGCGTTGAAAGGTTGACGGAGGAAGGAAGGTGTAAATGTAGACGAGAAAGCAGATGCCAACGCTAATGTGCGAGTAGTAAATGTTGGCCAGGATGGGCATGAGCCAGGCCTGCTCGTTCATGATGTACGACTGGAATCGCTGTTCAATGTCGATACCGAGGAAGCCCTCGAAGCTGAGGATGGACAGGGCGTGGTCTCGGGCCTTGTTGAAGATGGGCTCGTTGCCTCGAATCATTTTCGCCGAGAATGCTCGAAGGCCCTGGTAGATCCTGCGCGAGTCAGCGGTTAACCTTCCGCCACGGGCAGCCAACATACCAGTATGTCATGTTCCAGTACCAAATCTCAATCAGAAAGGGATAGGCATTGAAGAAGCGGGAGAGGAGACGGAAAAAGACATTGGGCGCCTTGCGGACAGGGACTTCGGAGTGAAGGACGGTAGGTTTGAGGGGAGGAGAGGTGTCGGTATAGAGTTCGCCAGATTCGAGGTCACCTTCGAGGGTCTCCTGAGGAAGGGGTTGGCCGTTGCGGCGTCGATTGATGAGGCATCCTGCAGTGAAGCCAGCAACAATGACTGAATGAATGAATGGTTAGCAGAGCGGAGGGAGACGAAGACAGAGCGACATACAGGCTGGCTCCAGGACGTTTCGAGCAGCGGCGACCATGATGGGCTGAAGCACACGGCTAATAAGACATGAACAAAACAAGAAACTGCAAAAGGAAGGCACCAAGTCGAAGGCAGGAATTAAGTAGGACGACCTGGTAGAAGTAGGATGGAGAAGAAAGGGATGCGATGTGGAGGAGACAAACCAGGCACAAGACTAAACAGCAAGCAGGTACGAGGGCGGCGCCAGCTTTGTATTTCGTACAAGTACTTCGTACTCCGTACTCCGTACCTCCTTCCCCGTCCCGTTGCTCAACGCCCTGTTTTGATGTTGGGTGTAAGAGTGTCCGAGTGCGATTGGTACGTACATGGGGCCATGCCAGGGAAGGACTAGGGAGGAAATGAAAGAGAATTCATCTGTTTCGCCTGGGCGAGAATATGCAAACGCCGGGGTGCACAGATCATATTTGTGGGAAAAGGGAGACCGTTGAGACGGAAGGGTCAAGGCAGAATTGACAGCACATCACTCAGACACTGCTTCCCATTCGCCGTGGGATTGAAGCTGAGGAGCGGAAAGCTTGATTTCTAGCACGTGCAGAACTTCCAGACAGGGCAAGGTGCGGCGCTGTACTTTCTCACAGGGTGGACCGCTGACTGCGAGACGTCACTCTGGCGGCACAGGAAGGCACTAAGCCTGGTAACGCCCCTAAGCCGTAGTAATTTAGGAACTCGCCCACAGGGCAAGGGCCATGAGGGCTAGTGAGAAGATCCGATCCCCTGCGATGGGTCGACGGCACTGTCAGTCCCGGCCACGGCATTCGTTGCCGGCGCAGAAGCTGGCTGAGCGTGAGAATTGCCCAGGTAGGGAGGCAGGGAGGCAAGGAGGCCATGGAGCATCATCACCACCACCACCATGGCAGTGGCAGACCAGCAGGAACGAAGATGGCGACTCATTCCAAGGCGCTCTGCGTCATGGCTCCTGCTGCGGATCTAATGTTAGTCGATGCCCAAACCCTCTCGGAGGCGGAGTTGAAGGAAGGTGCGCAGGCCGAAGCATGATGAGGTGGTGATGGTGGATGCGCCACCGGGTGCGAATTAGCCCCTTTCTGGGAAAGTGCCTACGATCAGCTACCTACCTAGGTACGCACTGGAGGCAGCTGGGGCAGCAGGCAGGCAGGTACCTACCTTGGAGTCTTGGAGTTCTCAACACTCCAAAAGTTCAGACCACTCGCCATGATTCCGACATGATACGGTTCCCGGGGCAGATCAGCAAATCCGTTCGTGTCGCATAGAACGCGTATCAGAGTCCCTGGCAGAACCGGCAAACCAACAGGATGACACCGGTGACAATCCTATTCTCGTACACCGTCAGATGCGCGGATCCAGATGCGAGCTATGCGAGGCCCAAAGGATTGTTTCGCATCCAGCCAAGCCACAGCCACCGCCCTCATGCAGATGAGATTATGGTTATCTCTGCGAGGCTAATCCAGCACTCCTCATCTCAATGTCAGACGCTTACACTCCGTACAGGCCCGTATTTCGTACTCCGTACTGGACTACTGGTGCGATACTCGTGTCCGCCCTTCTGTCCATCCCCGTCAGCCCGCCCATTCTCCGTCCCCCGACGGCGCCCGCGGGGCAGCGAATCAATCCCGTCTCGTGCCTGGTCCAATCTCCTTCCCGCAGAGCCACTTCATTAAACGCCGTCTCAAACGCCGGTTGCCCCTGTCTTACCGCAATATCATCGTTTGTCTCCGTTCAAGCTTTCGGCTCTCGATTGCCTTTGATGCTGCAGCCGGTCGGATCATGCGGAAAGTGGTGTTCGGCACAACTCATTTCTCCGTGCATCCAGGTCGACCTCAGAGCCATCAGCCTCAAGTCTGTCTCGACTGCGACTCACCGTCTCATCTTCATTCGTGCTCGCCTGTGGAGTCTGTATGCGCCTCGACTAGGGCTGACGCACAACGCAGCACAGACAGCGAGGCAGGGCACAAGGTGAATTTAAAGGGATACTGCTGACAGCCTCTGACAGCCTCTGATCGTCTCTCACTCTCGCTACGTTCGCGTCGCAGCCGCTATCAGAATATCACTGGATGACCCGCCGTTACGCAACGGTGTGCGTGTCTACAAACAGCACCATACAACCTTGTTCTCACGACATGCGACGTCAGCCATTCTCAACGAGGTAAATGATCAAACCAGGCTGTGCTCTCTACGACGTAACCCCTCATTCACGCCTTCTCCACTCGGTCAATTTGATCCGCAGAATAACCATTCCACTCAACCTGATGGCCAGACGCGCGTCAACGCTTTGCTACCTCTCCGACCTTGACAACCACCTTTCCAAAGTGCTCTCCGCTCTGAAGAAACCTGAACGCCTCGTTGGCCTCGTCCATCTTGAACACCTTGTCCACCACTGGACGTATCTCGTGCTCCTTGTAAAACTTGACCATTTCCTCGAACCGATCCTTGGGTCCGTTCAGTATCCCCTTGAGCGTCACGTTCCGACGCAGAGCCAGCACGTTGATGTTGAGCTGCTTTGCTCCAGGGGCGTCCTCGTCCTCCTTTCCGGAGAGATAACCAACGCAGTTGATTAACCCGCCAAACGCGATGCACTCGAAGCTCTTGCGAAGAGTGCGAGCACCGCCAGTCTCGAAGATGATGTCGACCCCCTTGTTGTCCGTCTTTTCGAGCACGGGTTGCTGCCATTCCCAGTACGTGCGGTAGTTGATGCCGTGGTCGGCGCCAATGTCCTTTTTAGCCCTCTCGAGCTTGTCGTCCGACGAAGATGTGATGATTGCGGTGAGACCAGCGGCTTTGGCGATTTGTAGTCCAGCCATGGCCACGCCGCCCGTGCCTTGCAGTAGAACCGTCTCACCACCCTTTACCGGCTTGCCCAGAGGTCTCATGCCGTTGAGGCACATCCACGCAGTGAGTGAGGCAATCGGCAGGCATGCCGCTTCCTCGTCCTTCATGTACTCGGGAACTTCCACCAGTGACTCTCCGGGAAAGCAGCGATACTCTGTCAGCACGCCGGGCAGCGGGAATCCAAGCCCAGTCGCCAAATCGGCTTCGGACACGGCACCAGTCATGTGGCTCTGGTTAAAGATGCTCATAACGCGGGCGCCGTTCCTGACCAGCTTGGACTTGGAATCCACCACGACGCCGCACATGTCCGAGCAGGGCACCAGAGGTTCTGCTTCGCTGATGGACGCATGATGGTTGTACTCGCCCGTGATGACTGCCAACGTTAGCACGCACACAACCTTTGAGAGAAAACGCACCCTCTACGTCGCGATAGTTGAGGCTCACGGCCAGCACCTTGACCAGTACCTCTCCGTCCTTGGGCTGCGGCACCTCGGCCTCCTCCAGCTTGAGCTTGTCGATGCCATCAAACGCCGTCGTCCACCGCTTATTCACGTCAGGCAACTCTGCAGCAACGGTGCGGAACGGCAGCATGGATGAAATAAACGAAGCCATCTCTAATTGATAACGTAGGTGAATAGACAAGTACAAGGCAACGGTTACAAGTACAGACTCGAGCCCCAGTCTTGACCGGATCAGGCATCAATCCCGCCGATTAATAAGCACGTTTCACACCCGACGTCATGACATTGAAACGTTTCTTCACTGCGTATCCAGGTGCAACCTCCAAGATATCTTCAACGCATGCAACAGCCTCCCCGGCAAAAACGACCAGAATTCCCAATACTAAAACAAAACCTCCCCCGAACCACCTCGTATATCGTCGCGACCAGGCGGACCGGAATTAGTCGAGGAACCCGGGACAAAGACACCAAAACCAGATAAAAAATAAGAGAAATCCAAACAATGCAACATGACTCGACACTGAAACTTTTTTCTTTTTCCTTTCCATCCTCATCTCGTCTCATCACTTCACTCGCCACGTCCGCGACCCTCACGCGCCCAGAGCAGACTCGGCGGTCATCTCGAGGCGCCCAGACAGGTTATTATGTTGGGTATAGTAGTAGTCGTTGTCGTCGCCGAAACAACTCGTCGGCGCTGACGCGGAGCAGCAGCCAAGAGTCGCCCGTGTAGCTGTCTAGACGTAACGTCGTAAAAGCGTCATAATCGTAGTAATGGTCGTAGGTCTTCGGGTACATGTTGGGGTGTTGTGACCTGTATGGTTGCCCATTGAATAAATCCTGTATCCTGATCCTATCCCATACTCATCGCTTCGCATCATCATCAAATCGCCATTGGCAATTTCCTGTTGTCATAATCCCACGTTAACTATATGCGAGGGCTCGTCGAGCCAACCAAGTCAGTATTACAAGTCGTAAATCAATGCCGTGCAAAAATCTCGTCGCATCGTCAACAGCGCGACTTCTGGCTTAGTGGTACCGGGAGGCGTTGGTCGAGCCGGATCCAACACGAGCTCCGGCGTCCGAGGAGTCTGAAAATTAGCAGGGAACGTAACGAAGGCATGGGGGGGGCATACCACTGCCGCGCTGAACATGGCCGTTGGCACGGCGTCCGGCAAACCCACTCGTGCTCTCCCACTCGGGTCCGCGGGGTTGTCGCTCGGGGGCACCCTTAGTACCGTTGGCGGTAGGTCGCTGGCTGCCGATGGCACCAGGGGTACTGCGGGCCTGGCTTTGAAGGCTGCCAGGTTCGAAAGAGCCGAGCGTCAAGCCGCTGAGGCTGTTGAGGAGGGCCGGGTCCTTGGGACCGGGGGTGCCGCTGCTGCCAGGGTGGGGAGCGGTCGTCATGTAGTCGCCGAAGCGGGCTGCCTGGCCGGGTACCGAGTTGAGGCCAGCCGGAGCCAGGTAGCTGGAGGAGGCCTGGGAGGGGCTGGGGGTGAAGGAGCGGAGGTCTGCAAAGCTCTTGGCCGCTCGGAGGTTGTTGGGGATGCCGTTGCCATCAGGGCTGCCTGGAAGCTCCAGAGTTGGACCCTGTCGGCCAAGGAGGTGGTTGTAGTTGCTGCTGGCAGCTCGCGATTCACGGTCAGCCGCAAAGTCAAAGGTGGCCGCTCGGCTGAGGCCACGCTTGTGCATGTCCAGGCTGCTGGCAGGTTGGTTGTGCACGTTGGCGGTCGGCGAAGGCTGCTGTCGCTTCAGCACGGTAAGCTGTCGCGAGTCGGCCTCGCCAATCGACTGGTGCTCCAGGCCCATGTGGTGGGCGAGAATGTGAATAGAGCGACGGTGCTCAGGGGCGATGCCGGCGGGGAAGATGAGAATTTCCCGAGAATCGTCCCGGCGGAACATGACCAGTTCGGTGTAGAATTCGAGGGTTTGAGGATCGTTCAAATCGACGTCGCCTGAACGGTCAGCGTCATTTCCCCGAACATCACGACCAAACGTACCGAGGTGAGAGGTCGATCTCTGCTGGCTCTGGGAGAGGCCGCCCAGCGACTGCATGGAACTCTGCTGGTGCAGCATGGGGGCTCGATGCTGCTCCTCCAGCTGGCCGCGCCTCTCTCGCTTCTCACGTTCGATGCGCTCGCGCTCGGCCTCGGGGAGCATCTTCTTGTACTCGACACGCAGCTTTCGTCCGTGAACGTCCATCCCGTTCATCGCCTCAATCACCATGCGAGTATCTTCGGCGGACTGAAAGTTGGCAAAGGCGAGACCCCGGAATACACCATTGTCAAAGTGGTAGTTGAAGGCGTACGGCTGAGGCAGGTGCATCTCCAGCATTATGGACGCCAGCGTCTCTTTTCTCACCGCAAAGGGGATATTCTTGATGACGATGGCGGTTGGGATCAGCTGGTCTGCATCGGACGAGGTCGATCGGAGATCGGTCGGGGAGCCGTGGGAGGGGCCGTCCACGCGGAGACCGCCATTCTGCAAATTGTTTCCAAGTCCACCTGAAAAGGGTTGAAGACTCCCCTGAATGCCGAGGCCGCCGTGATCGGTCCAGTTCTTGCTCGTTAGAATCCTGTCTCCGAATTCATCTTGTGCACATACCTGAGGCAGAGCCGCGCGTCTGTTGACGCTCCTCCTCTGACCAGGGGCCCCGTTCACAGTAGCAACACCGCCAGTGTTGTAGTTCCACGCCTGACCGTTGTCGAGCATATACCCGGGCATTCCAGCCATGTTTTCCACACCTCGAGGGTTGTAGCCGAGTCTTTCAGCGGGGTACAGGGCAGATGAGCCTAGAGGAGTCTCGAAGGGTCGTTGCGACTGGCGGGGAAGCGACATGCCGGCGAATCCACCAGCACCAAAGTTGGGCCTCGAAGAGCTGGGAGAACGACTTGCCGACGTGCCATAATCCAGGTAGCCCAAGTCGTGCGGTTGCTGCGTCATTGTCCCGAGAGAATCCAGTGTGAATACTGCTGATTTTACCCCAGCAGCGGATGAGTCTAGGTTGATGCGCCGTTATATCTGCAGCATCAATGGGCTTTATTCGGTCGATCAAGGAGGCAGCAGCGGGGGCTGTGCTCGAGGTTTAGGTGAAGTTGAAGAATCCAAGATTTTGGTCAGGGCTTCGAGATTACGACCGTGGGTGGATGATCGAAGCCAGCACTCGTACAGATGTAGCCAACGAAAGCGAGCCGAATCGACAGTGGCGACGGCGACAAAACGACCAACACAGTGAAGGCGGCCGTCAAGTGGCGGGTTCAGGAGTCGCGGTCGGTGACGAACCAGGCAAACTGGTGTTGTTGCTGCTGCTGCTGCTGCTGCAAAGTCTCGATTACTCGATCAAGGTCGACTCGGAACTCGAGGTCGAAGCCGAGACGTTGGAAGAAGGGAAGAAAAAAAGAAAGGAGAAGAGAGCCAGCCTAGCCCGTCGATGAATGGATCAGGGAGTCGGAGCTGGAGGAAGAGGAGGAGAGAGAGAGAGGAGAGAGGCAAGAGGCGGGACGGCACGGGGGAAGAAGCTGAGGTGGTGTGTGGTTATAGGATGAAACGGGATCGAATGGGATGGTATGGTTGGGTTGGGGAGGTGACAAGAAGGACGGAGCCAGTTGGGAAGAGTGGTTCCCGTGCGGTGGGAAATAATCGAGAGACGGGGGGAGGAAGGTGGAGTGGAGGTTTTTTTTCCTTAGCATGGGATATGGGATGGGGGGGAGAAAATGACCAATACCTGCCACCGTGTCAAGTCGGGATGGTTCACACAGTGATTCCGTCTCCCCTGGAGAGGGTTTGCAGCGGTGGTAATAGGCAATAGCGGGCAGCAGCGGACAGCAGCAGGGCAGACAGGCCTGGAGGTTGGGTTTTTAGTGGGTGGCAGTGGCAGTGGTGGCCGTGGTGGCCGTGGTGGCCGTGGTGGCAGTGGACCGGGTGGGTAGAGGATGGCCAGGCCGCCAGTCTGCAGTCAGCCACGAAGACGCAGCATTCCTGGACGGGGACTGGCATTTGGGCAAAGTCTGTGTCGTCTGTTCGTCTGTCGAAGCAGGTTGGCAGTTCTCGGCGATTTGTGCAGTTGACCTGGAAGCTGCACACCACCACTTTGCCCCTCGTGAACATGCGTGGTTTGACTCGAGAGCCAGATCAATGGATGGCTTGCAGGAAGCCCCACAGTGTGAGCCCTGGCCCGCACTACCTAGGTACTGGCCATTAATACAGTACGGAGTACATGTGCAGTGTCCTTGAGGCAAGAGGTAACTTGGGTAGGTAACTTTGGCAGGTACGCTGGACTTGTGCCAGTCCAGTCGCATCCATCCAACCATCCAACCATCCAACCTACCATCGTCATGTTGTGCTTGGTTGTGCATCTCGAATCCGGCCATTCGAGCGTCCAATCCTGTCGTCCGTTGGTCAACCGCATGCACCATTCGTCACCGTACGGGCCATACGGGTGCATGTCACAGCCAACCCGCAATCTCATCTACATGATTGCCATGTCTCGCATTCGAATCTCGTCTGAAACATTCTCCCTCCATTGCTGCCGTCTCCTATCCAGCCAGCAGCCAGCAGCCAGCGGCCAGCACTCAGCAGCAGCCAGTCAGCACTCAGCAGTAACCAGCTCAATCCAGCGTCCGCGTCCAGCAACACTGAAATTTCCTCTCCGTATACGAATCCATCTCATCTCGTCCATCTCTCTCAATCCACTTCCCTACTCCCCGGAACTCAACCCAAATAACACTCGCTAGCTCGCGCAAGGGTCGTCGTTAGCCGATCCCGTCGTCACGGACAAAAGAAGCCCTTCGTTGTCTTTGATGAATTTTGCTTTGTCGGTCTTGGCTCACTTGATTTTGCTCGTTCTCTGTTCGTGACGGCGACGGCCAGTCATCAAATCTCCTGCAATCCTTGTCGATGCGACTCGGCCGGCAGGGAGTCATTTACTTTGATTGCACATGCATAATGGTCAGTGTTCCGTACTCGATTGGAATAACTGTGACCCAGTGACAACGGTTGCATTGCGCAGTACGTGCCGAGACTGCAAATCCAAGTTTCAACCTCTCCCAGCCTCGTGCCGTCAGAACGTCCGTCAACAGCCAGCCGGATCACCGTGGAGACAGCCTCGCAGACACCCTCATTCTCATCGACTCCCAAGACTCCTCAGTCCTCACGGCCCCTATTCCAGGCCCATTCTAAACGTCTCATCCAGATTTGACCCTCTCTGGCGAACCAATATCTCGCCCCAGCCAGGGTCATCCCACCTGCGCTCAGGGGCCCAGGGCTACCGGACGGATAATTTAGGGGCTAATAACGACGGAAGGAAAGAAGTCGCCAAAGAATCACGCTTAGATTGAGAGATGCATAGTTCTGGTAATCCCGGCGCAATAATCGTATACTGCTCGGTACAGTGGCATCCCGTCAACCTGTGCAGCTGATGGAAGACCCCTTTTCGCTGACGGTAATTCGAGAAGCCGTTAGCGTCCCCCATTTCGCCTCATCCCAGGCCAAATCTCCTCCAACCGTCCCCCCGGAGATGGCGGCTCAAGTCACGCGGCCTCTCCACTGGATAGTTAATAAGCCCCTGAGCTGCTCAACTCGAGTCGCTCGCCAGCTACAAGTATGTGTCGGCCAGGTCAGGTTGCCTCCCTGTGGCAACTGCACGTGTTGACGCATCATGCGCCTCTCGACACCCACTCGTTTTGCATCGTAGCAACCTGCCAAGCTGCGTTGCCTGCTTCTCTATAGAAACGCCGTTTAGCTGTCTGTCTGTCTGTCTGCCTGCCGCCTGTGTACCTGCGTCGCTTGCCAAATTCCATCGATCATCACGTTGCCCCGCGTCGTCCAGCTGTCGCTCATGCAACCATCTGCATATGCAGGCTCTCGGCTAGATGCACTCTTGAGATCTACACCAGTGTACCTCCCTCAAAAACCCCCGTCTCTAGCACGGGGAGCGGCAGGCCTAGCCGTAGTTGCCACTGGACTCTAGATCCTCGATGCACTGTGAGGTCGGGTCGTGAGGCCTTCTCCACTGGCCTTCTGCGGCCTCCCGTAGAGTTGGATCCAATTATGACTGGTCAATTGCAGAGCTATCAGATACGTACACTACATAGATGCACGCCTATGCCACAACCTTCCTGACAACCTCGTCAATGTCCTCCTGCGGCAGGTCAAACTTGGACAGGTCGACCTTGTGGTTAAAGTCGCCGCCGTATCCCTCCCGGAAGTGAGCAGAGTAGAACTTGGCCATCATGGCCGCCACATTTCCCTTGTTGATCTCCTCCTCGCTCTCCTTGGCCACCTGAAGAATGTCCTTTTCCTCAATCGTCCAGTCCTTGTCGGTTGTCCCAGTCACCCTCTGCACGCTGTCCAGCATCTCCCGCTGCG
This sequence comes from Rugonectria rugulosa, assembly GCA_023509875.1. NCBI lineage: Eukaryota > Fungi > Ascomycota > Sordariomycetes > Hypocreales > Nectriaceae > Rugonectria > Rugonectria rugulosa. The sequence continues at coordinate 32,194 of JALNIO010000113.1, forward strand.
TCACGTAGAACGAGCTGACGTAGAACGGCTTGTTCTTGTACGCAGCCAGCTCCTCCTCGGGGAGACTGAGCAACCCCGCAACGGCCTCACCGACACGCTTGAGGGTCGTCGTGTTGGCCTTGGTGCGGCCTCCGTTCCACAGTGTTGCTTTGCGGTTCCTGAAGTCGATGCCCCAGGCTCCTATCGCCATGGACCAGTCGAACCAAGGGTTGTTGGTGACGGCGATCCAGCTGCTGCCGAGATCCTGGATGGCCTTTCGGCGCTCCGCCTTGCCCTGCAGCTGCACGTGGTCGGCAACCATCTGGGTGGCCTCGGGGTCGCTGCCAAACTCTGTTGGGAGGATGTACTTGACGCCCGCCTTGGCGGCAGCCTGGATCAAGCTACCCTGTGCACCCAAGCCGGAGATGCCCAGCTGGATGATGAAGACGTCCTGGCCTTGGAGGACAGACACGAGGAAATCCTGATCATCGTAGGAACCCTTTTTGACAATGACTGAGTCGGGAAACGTAGCTGTAGAGTCGGTACGGGAGATGGCGGTGATGGTGTGGCCTTTGGCCAGGAGGGCTGACAGAGTGCTGGATCCAATGTTTCCGGATCCGCCAACAATGGCAATGTTTCGAGTAGTGGCAGACATGATTGTGGTTCTGGATGCTTATTGATTCTATTGATCTGACTCAACTGCAATGTTCCTCGAGAACCATCCTTTATATATTCATCCCATCGAAAACTCCGCGTCTCGTCCGCATTCATCCTTTACAAGTCCGCCATGGCTATGTCAAGCTAGCACCGTCGAGCTTTGGCGCACCGTCGTCCGTCCGGGCTCCGGCGTGCCGGCGGTCGGTGCCACAGGTCCCGATAACGTTATATCGAAAGTGATGACAATTCGGCATCGGTTTCGGACCTGGTGTCTGACATGCGGAGTACGAAAACCTGCAAACGCTGCGTCACAGTCGCACAGCAATTTAACTCGTGCGACGAGTGACCAATTGGCTGTGTTCTGGTCGCGAATACTGCGGTGTGCAAGCCACACTGGAAAATGCTCGGCTAACTCAGCCACACAGCCACAGCGGGACATGATCATCTCGATGCTCTGGATTCAACGTTGTCGACAACTACATCTCCCGTCGAGATGGCTCTGAAACCCACCACAGGAGACGGGCTGCCATCACGTCCTCGAGGGGAGCGTGTCTGGCACAAACATGTTCTCTGCGGAGGCCTCGCAGGCACAAGTGTGCAGCATGCGGGCAACCGTTGCGGCTGAGAGCGTCGCTGGCCGTCAGGTAAGCCATGGCAACTCGACGAGTGCGAGTCGAGGAAACGTGAAAGACTTCTCCTTCGAACCGCCGCCTCTGGTTTACCCTGCCACACATCTCTCGTCTCCCGAAACCAAGGCAGGGACAAGTTGTCGTCGTCCACCACTGACCTGACAGCACCCTCACACATCATCAAAAGCGTCTCGGATATACCTCGGCTCAGGCTGGCCAGCACTCGCAGCAGTCACAGCAGCAGGCGTAGCTGCCTCAGTACAAAGTGCAGCTCCCGCTAAAACTCTGCCATGTCGATTCCAGCCCACCACCCGCGTCCGACGTCCGACGTCCCACTCGCAAACGCACATCAACATCCCTCAACAGCATCAAAAACATTGCTCCAGCCATCGAGCATTCGACTTTTCCGTCGTCGCCCCGTTCGAGTTTGCCATTTTCCATCCACACCGGCGAGCTCCCATCGTTTTAAGCTCCACTATTACTTTTTCCTCCCCCGCGACTCCGTAAACAATGGCTGGCGGAAAGGGCAAGTCTTCTGGCGGCAAGAGCTCTGGCGGAAAGACCAGTGCCGAGGGTCCTAAGAAACAGCAGAGTCACTCTGCGCGAGCTGGTTTGCAGGTGAGTTACGAACACAGTGCCTTCAGCGTCGTTGGATCTCCCTCGATACCGACACTCACGCGTCTGTTTGACGAAAAGCCTGGACAGCTGTGTGCTGTGTGCTGTGTGCTCTGTGAGCGGGGTCGCGTGGCTGCCTATGCATTCATTCTCGTCGCGTCAGAATCGCACAATAGCTCTAACCCTCGACAGTTCCCCTGCGGCCGTGTCAAGCGTTTCCTCAAGCAAAACACCCAGAACAAGATGCGCGTAGGCGCCAAAGCTGCCGTCTACGTCACCGCCGTTCTCGAGTATCTCACCGCTGAAGTTCTCGAGCTTGCAGGCGTAAGTTTGTCCCCCTTGACCACCGATCCACGCTGACTCTTGCAGAATGCCGCCAAGGACCTCAAGGTCAAGCGCATCACCCCGCGCCACCTCCAGCTGGCGATTCGTGGCGACGAAGAGCTCGACACCCTGATCCGCGCGACGATTGCATACGGAGGTGTGCTGCCGCACATCAACCGCGCTCTGCTGCTCAAGGTCGAGCAGAAGAAGAAGAAGGCGCTCGAGGCGTAGTCAAGGGTTCGATTTCATTTGGGCTGGTTTGGGTCGGTAATGTAAGGAATGCTTTGTTTCGTTATGAGGGGGCGTCATAATCTCGGCGCGCGCCAGGCTTGGATAAAGATGCTGAATGTAGGTCATTGGCCTAGACGAGCTCCGCTGGAGTGTGTACAACACGTTGTTCTGTGGTCTGAAGTCGTGGACGTTGCTGATGGACTGGTTAGGTAGACGCGAATCAAGAGCCACGTGCAGTTACTATGAATATGCAGTCGATGGCAATTACTTGTCTGGGTTGGATCCTCTAAAACAGGTGGGAGTCGCGGTCTTGACGCATGGTGAGTGTTGATCATTGCTGTACTTGTGTGTTGTTTATTTATGCGACGTAGTATTCTCGATGTGCGTCTTGTTCACGATGCGGGTGAAATGAAGCGTACTCAGCACCTCGTCAGGTTTGCGTGTGAGCAGGCAACGGTTCACATGTGGGGGATGTAGAGTGCATTCGTGGCAAGGCCAAGTTACAGATCTATGCTGGGAATGATGGAGTTTCTCTTGATTATGACTGTATTATGAGACGCATTGTTTGGATGAGGGTGGCCTTGATAGTAAAACGTGTCAAACTGCAAACTTGCAGCCGTTGACAATCAAGACTTGACTGTTCGCAGGTGTATCTGTTCATCTTCTCTCTGTCTACCACACCACCAACCACCAACCCATCGACGCATCACCATGTCCAACCCTCCCGCTAAACGAAGCAAGGACGCCGCTGGGAACCCTCGTCCCAGAGCCGCCGAGAAGCAGCCACTGCCCTTTAGCAGGGCTGCCGTCAAGCAACAAGCAAACCGCCTCGTCGACGAACCACTGATGACGGTGGAACAACTGGAAAAGGAGATCGAAGGCTATTGGGATCATGAATTCAGGGACAAAACTATCGATTAGGGCCGCCATCTGAATGACGGGTGCTTCCACTCGAGGTCGGAAATCTCCTGAGGGCTCATCCCAGCAAGCTCTTGCTCGGGATCGCGTCTCTCCCTCTTCTTGTTGTCAGCAGCCATCCAGAACCACCCTATAGCACTGATGATGAGAATCATGCTCGCAGCAGCCAAGTTGAGGCCATTGCCAATGGGATAATTGGGTGAATCCGTGACGGGATACGACCAGGTAGCAATCAAACCACCGACATTACCAAACATGACCTAAACAGTTAGCGCGATCGAGTGATTGAGTGAGATGCTTACGTTCAAGCCAATAGCACTGCTCCGCGAAGTGTCGCTGACTACATTGGCGCTAATGTGTGCATTTGTCAACGTTCCCAGGACCATGCATGTGCTGGCAATAAGGAAAGTGGCCGCGTATCGAGCCGTGGCGACGTCGGTTCCCAGGAAGATGGAGTAGCCAATCATGGGAAGAGGCGAAGTCATGATGACGAGAATCTGCCGACGGTCAAGATACCAACTGTAGGCAGGGAAAGCCAGGGCAAAGAATGCTCCAACCACATACGGGGGAACACTGTGAAGCTGCTTCTGGATCGTGCTGTACTCGGGATAGATGGTGCTGACAATGGTAGGCAGGAAGAATGCCAGGCCCTGGACGGTGATGTTGTTGAGCATAAAGATGCCGGCAATCTGGAGGACAAGAGGGTTGTTGATGCCGCGGATCAGCTTGGTCTTGTCGATGCCGTCGAGAACTTCTGTCTGGCCAACACGCTCCGACTTGACGCGGGCAATGCACAGCTCCTTTTCCTCCTGCGTCAACCACCACGCCGTCTCGGGGCGGTCAGTCAGGGAGAAGAAGGATATGAGGCTCAGCCCGATGGTGATGATTCCCTCAATGGCAAAGATCATGCGCCAGTCGTGCAGACTGCCAAAGTGGTCGAGCTTCAGGATGGCACTGGCCAGCAGACCCCCAAAGGCACCGGCCAGAGGGGCCATGACCATGTACAATGACAGGCGAAACGTCAGCTCGGCTCGCTTGTACCATCGCGAAAGATAGTAGGCAATGCCGGGAAGCATGCCAGCCTCAAAGATGCCGAGCAGGAAGCGAACGCCGCTGATGGAGGCCTGGGTATGGCAAAACGCCGTGGCAATGCTGACGATGCCAAACATGAGCGACGTAATGGGGATGAACCAACCAGGGCCGATCCATTTGCAGGTGACGGTGGCTGGAATCTCAAACAGAATGTACGAAATGTAAAACACGGAGAGAATCTTGTTGTAGTCGAAGCCCTCTAGTTTGAGGTCGTCGTCCAAGCCAGCGATACGCGCGTTGCCTGCGTAAGTTAGTGGATATGTTGAAGAAATTCAAGGCAACTTACCGATATTAGCACGGTCGATGAAGCAAAAGAGGTACAGGAGGGAGACGGTCGGCACAGTGTAGAGGTCCAGTTTCCACCGGAGTCTTTTCTCGGCGGCGGGATCGAATTGCACAGTGGCATTGCCATAACTGGAGAGTCAGCGAGACCCGTAAAGGAGAGAAGAGACTCACATGTCGGTGGCGGCATGTCCACGCCCAGCAGCATCATGAATGATGCCGGGGATGGCGTCTTCGACACGCTCGGTAGAGTGGCCGTCCTTTTCCGGGTCTGAGAAAGCCATGATTGCTGAGTTGCAGAAGCAGATTTCGGGGGTCCCTCCGAATATAAGGACCTCGACAAATTCCCCTCGGTCTTTTAACCCTGTCGTTTCCCCTCACGCGGCGTAGCTTGTCAGGGACTGATGGGGCTGGTAGGGTTCCTCGGATGTCCACATTGTGACATCTCTGCAGTCTTGGTGGTGTGGCGTCCAGACGGACGAATGAAGTCGAGTCGATGGCATGACTCGGAGACACGGATGGCAAAACGTTTATACATGAGTCGTTTCGATTCGATGTGATGGTGACTGGTGCATAATGGTTTAGCAGATGGACGAAGGTGGTGCGGGGATGGCAAGTTGGGGGACGAGCAAACAAGGTTTTCATTAAGCTGCCACCAATTCACCCGCTGCTGAGCTAGCGGAAGGACGTTGCACTACGGCGGTTCCTTCCCAACTTTTGTTTCGACGTTGTCCGCATTACGTTGCATCGTTGCATTCAAGCCACATGTGGCACAAGCGGCGCGTGTACCCGTGCTTCTCACAAGTCGAAACCAACTGCTCAGATGTCGTCTCTGCATCAGACTCGAGCCAACCGCCCGGATCTCATTAAATCAATCTCATCTCAGGCTTCCCCAGAATCTCCAGCCGCGCCCTGTACCCCAGATTCGATATCTGGGGAAATGCTCTGATTCTGGGGTCGTCGACGGCTGACCTGGGTCTGTGCCAAGGCCGTCGGCAATTGGAGTCGGCAAGTCAGTTGACGGGCCGCCGCAATCGTCTCAATTAACAATTAATATCTAATCCATCCAATTTAGTGGCCGAGGATCGAACCACCGGCAATAGCATCGGCTCACCATACACCCGGAATCACTGCCCATTTCTTGCCCACCTTGTCCTCGCCGAACCTCTCCACGTACCACCTCTTTCCTCTCATGGCCCGCGGGAACATGCCAAACAGCTCGTTGATCAAGAACGTCCGCGCAGGAACGCTTCCCCATCCCGCGGCCATCCAGAAGCCCGCCCACTCGACCCATTCGCAAAAGTAGTGAGGATAAAGCATGTACCGGAACAGTCCTGCCTGCGGAATCTGATAATGCTTCTCCACCCCGTTGGAGGATCCCGTCTCGCGGCGAATCCGCTCCTGCCGGGCCTGCTCCCGTCGTCGAATCTCGCGGAGCTCTTCGTCGTGGAAAAAGTTGGACGACAGACCCAGGTAGAAGATGAGGATTCCCGCTGAAAACTGCAGCAGTGAAGACTGAGAAGCCCACGCCTCCTCCGTCACGGGTCCGTACGCAGCCAGCCAAGATCCCAGGCACGTGGCGTTGAGCAGCTGGAACCCAAGAGCCAATGTCCACACCAGAATGTGCAGCGGAGCAATGGAAGGCTGGAGAAAGGGATACATGACGGCTCGGTACGAGTAGTGAATCACCTGTCCTGTCAGCTCATCCCAAGACTTGTTCGAGGCCACTCACAAACAACCCTGCCAGCACCTTGTTCTGCCAAGGCAAGTCATCGATGCCGTGCTGTGCAGGCAGCGTCTTCATCAGGTAGAGCAGCGTGATGAAGCCGGGTGACTCCATGGTGAGCCAGCCGATGCGGCCCGGCAGGTTGAGCCGGCTCTTGACCGACGTCTTGCCCATGCCATACCATCCGATGATGAATTGGGCGGACCCAATCTGCAGAGTCAGCGCTGTGTAACGGGTAGGATGCACGCAACTGGATACGTACAATTGGATACGAATACTTCCATATTTTGAGAATCAGCTCATAGTTTTCCCGCGTAGGGGGCATCCAGCCCTCGATTAAAGCCATTATTGAGCACAGATCGTGATGCCGACAAGGAGAGATGTAAGGTAGGTGGATTCTGACACGGCTCACCGCCTGCCTTTTCCGCAGTCGTGATCCGCACATTGTCCCAGGCAATGTTGAACAAGTGCAATAAACAAATCAATTGCTGCAGATCAGGCGTTCGGATTGAATTAGAGATTGCAGATCAGGTACACGCTAACACCATTACGCCGGCTAAATGCACTCCTACATGACCACGCAATCACGATCGCGATCCCGCCCTCCATTCCCCAGCACCGCGCCCGGGCTTACCGGCGGTCGCCGTCCCATTGGCCGCTGCCCGGACGGCGTATTCAGGCTGGTGCTCGTGTTCTGCCTCGACACGGTCGGGCTGTCGGCGTGGCTTGGGTGTCCGACCGGAGGCTGGTACGCCCGATCCTGCGCTGCTTGTTCGTAAGAAGGCGGCGCATCATCTCCGTCTGCCGCTCTCGTCACGCCTTCTGTCTGCGGTGGAATGAGTGAGCGGACCTGCTGCTGTCGAGGCGGAGTTGCTGCAGAGGTCGTCCGGATGGGAGCGATTCCCGACCGGCCGCGTTGAGACGGTTGTCCCCGCGCAGGTAATGGGGGCTGACCTCGCCCGGCCGGTCCAGCTGAGCGTCCAGGCTGTCTCCCTTGCTGCTCAATGTACTGCTCGGACAGGATGCTCTCTCTGCGCCTTCGTGCCTCGGCCGCCCGGTGTCGTTCGTCTTCCTCTTCCTGGAGCTGAAGCGCAAGCGCCAAATCTCGATCCTCCTGCTCGGTGCTCGGGCTCAACGGGTCCTCCTGCCGCGCCTTGCCCCGTTTCTGAACCGTGGTCCATTCGCCTCCCTCGTCGGTTGGAGCGCCTCTGCCGACCACCTGGAAGTCTCCTGACAAGTACTCGGTTCTCTCGCCGTTGATGTCGGAGAGTGTCTCCCAGACAATATCCCCGTGGCTCTTGAAGCCAGCGTCCGTCACCAGGGTTATCAGCTGCATCGTTTGAGGGTGGCAGTACAGGGTGCTGAAGTGGTCGTTTCGGAACATAATGGCAAACGTGCCAGGGCGGATGGCCTTGCCAATGACTTCGATTCCCCAATGCGTCAATTGAGTAGCAGACGTCATTAGAAATTCCTTGATGATGAGAATGTCGTGATACAGCTGCTGCTCCGACTCGTCGAGGCCCGCCTCGGTCGACAGCTTCTGCTCCAGCTCCTCCTCCCGAAATAGTAGATTCTGCGCGTCCTCGTAGGAAGCGGCCTGGCGTTCGAGGGCAGCGTACGCGGGTTCCGATTTCGACGGCAGCCATCCGTGGATGAGCGGGATGGAAAACGTGGCGTACAAGCTCATTTCAGCAGTGTTCTCAAAGGTCCCCGGAATCAGATCCCCCCGCTCGGTCGGGTGCAGATGCGTCAGCGACGTGCGTTTGTAGGCGTTGACCACCTGTTCAGCCGGGATAAACCGCGGGTTGACATTCATGCCCGTGTGCAGGCTCAGCAGAAAGGCGTACAGGTCGGAAACGTCGGGCAGCGCATCCTCGGAGCTCGTTCTCCTAGGCGACATGAGCTCGTCGAAGACGGCGTCCAGCAGCAGGTTGAGGCTGACCTGCTCCCGCGACCGCAGCACCTGCACCAGCGCCGTTTCCGTATTGTCGGCCGGCGTCGTCATCGTGAGGGCGTTGACGAGAGCCACCAGAGGACACGGCCCGTTGGCGTTTTGGATGAGGATGGGCGACGTGCGAGGGTTTTTCGGCGACGTCGCATCGTACCACTTGATGTTCTTGACCTGGTACGTCTCGGCGCCGTCGACCGGCTGTCGCGATGGCTTGAACATTGGTGTGTCGTTTCTGGGCGGCAGCGCTGGTTTCGGCTCCGCGTCGATGAGATTCCACTCCTCGGCCTTGGCTTTCCCCTTGGGGGCTCCCAGATCCTCCCACACGTGTGTTTCGTCGGCGAGCTCGTCGGAGAGGGTCGTCACCGCGGGGTCGGGCTCGTCTTTCGGGAAGGGTTCGTCCCACGCGGGGGATTCGCTCCGCGAGGGCAGCGAGATCAGTGCGGGAGACGGGGCGGTTTGAGGGGTCGACGTCTTTTCCCAGTCGTTTGCCTCCGGTATGCCCAGCTGCGGTTTGGGGGCAGCAGTGTCCCAGATGTCCTTTGGCGGCTGCGCATCGGCGGACCACGGATTGTTTGGCTCCAGGCTCAGCTTCGAGAGGGATTCGGTGGCATCCTGCTTCTTCTTGAACGGGTTCGTCTCCTTGTCCTTGGGTGCGTCCTCCCACGCCTTTTCCTCCTCCTTCTCCAGCGAGTCAAACGCAACGTCTGGTCGCAGCGCTGGTGTGCCCTCTGCCTGGCGTGGGACGTTTTCCCAGCCTTCCCGGCCGTCGGCCCACGGATTGTTGGACATTTTCGACAGGCCAGCGACTGGGCGGTACTATCGTAATCGTTTGAGATGATCTGGCGAGAAACCGAGTGAAGCGGTTGCTTGGCGTCTTGAGTTGCAAGCTGTCTCGAGGCCGCCCGTACAAGTGTCGTCACTGCGGATCCTGCGGGGCAACGTCTCTCACGCCAGCACCAGCCGCAACCGCAGCGATTGACGCGCAACACGCGAACAGGCAGCGAGTTTTCGACTTTGCAGCATCCAAGTGCATCACTGCGAACTGCGACAGAGCATGCACATGACGTGGGCCACTTGCAAGCCGACGAATCAAATATATTATCGAATATCAAATGCTGTCCAACTCGCTGAAATACCACAAACTCCATGCCATCCCTAACTATCCAGCTCATCGGCTAATGCCCAAATTCTGTAGTCTCTCGCACGAAGGCATATGTGTCCGCTCCGCCACGGCCATCTTTTCCGGATCCTGATAAAACCACCCCTGCGCCGCATCGCGAAGCCGCTGCTTGTACGCCACCTCCTTGTCGCACGTGCTCTTTAATGCTCGAACCAGCGTCACCTCGGCTGTGCGGTCCAGCTTGTTGAGTTTTCCGTCGGTGAACGAGGCAATGTCGTTGGGGTCGACAAAGTACTCGACGCCCAGGTTTGGCGTGGTTCGGCCTTCGGTGTAGGGGTGCTCGGGGTGGTCGAACACCATGCCGGGTGCTGACCCGGACGAGGACTCGCCGGAGAAGATGGATGTGACGATGGGCAGGATGAAGAAGAGGATGATGGGCAGCAGCCCGAGGAACGTCTGGAGATTGCTGCCTTCTTGTTGCCGGCCGCCCTGGGCCTCTCTCGGTCTCGTCCGCGGCCTGGCGCCTCCAAACTGATGTACCCGGATCCCGGGGCCTCCGCCCAAGTTGAAGACAAACTGGGGTCCCGTGTCGAAGCCTATTTCGTTAGCCGCCGTTGACTTTGACGTTGACTCTTTGGGCTTTAGCCTCACCTCCAAACTGCCCTCCAAATGCCTGTCCACCAAAGAATCGTGCAAACATCTCCTCTGCCGTCATCTCGTCCTCGTATCTGCGGTGCATGCCGCCCTGCCGCTGGGCGAACCCGGAGAACGGGTTTTGGGCTCTGGCTGACTCGAATCGACTGTCGGGGTCGGTGCCGAACTTGTCAAACTTTTCCCGCTTCTCCTTGTCGCCCAGGATGCCGAATGCCCTGCTCACCATTTTAAACGCCTCGTCTGCATGTTGGTGTCCGTTCTTGTCGGGATGCGTCAGCAGGGACTGTTTTCGATAGGCCTTTTTGATCTCGGCTTCTGTGCACGTCGTCTTGACCGTCTCGAGGCCGAGGATGTCGTAGAAGGCGGTGGCCTTGCATCGTCGGATTCGGACAACGGCGGCCTCCTGCTCAGCAGTGAAGCTCCGTCCCTGGTTCCCCTGGTTGTGATCACGAGAGCGAGCCGAACCGGAGTCGGCTCCTGAGGCTGTTGCGCTGGGCATCGAGAAGGATGTGGGTTGTTGATGGACGCACGCCGTTGCTGTCGCAAGTCGGGGAAAAGTCAGCCGTCAACAATCTGGCGTTTCAATCATGCCCCACGTGATGCCCCACCCTTACCCTGTACGATTCAACGATTCACATTAATGATTCTTTTAAATACTTGTATACAAGCAGCTCAATTGTTAATGCTACATCTACAAGTACATTACTCGATAAAGTCCTGCAGCGTGTCCAGGTAGTAGCTGTACGCAGTTCCGCTCGGCGGCTCCATGCTAAACATGTAGTCACCCCACCAGGGTCCGGCAGACCACCACAGCCAGCCCGTCCAGACATCGGCATTGTCCTTCAGATACTGCAGCTCGTCCTGGATGGCCGACTTGCACACGTCGTTGGCGGCGCCGGCCGTCTCGCCAATGATGCCCAGCTTGTTGTTCTCCTTGAGCCAGGCCGTGGCCGCCTTGAGACGCTCCGAACCAATAGTAGCATTCACGCAGGTCTCGGACGTCCCAGAGCCGTCAGAGTCGAGATACTGGTGCATCTCGTAGATGATCTTGTCCTGGGGGTCAGTCAGGTCCTTGAGGGAGTCGCCGTTGCCGCTGGACACCCAGGTCCACGCCCCCGAGTACGAGTTGCCCTCGACAAAGATGTACTGGGAGGTGGCACCGGCGCCGCGGATGGCGGTGATGGCGGCCTGGTTCAGATCGGCCACCAGCGAGTCCTCCATGTCGTGGTACTCGTTGTTGGTGTCAAAGATGACCAGGTCGTTGTCGGCAAACTCGGTGGCGACGTTTGTCCAAAAGGTGCCAAACGAGTCCGCGTCGGAGATGATGTCCCCGTCGTACCGGCCGTAGTTGTGAGGGTCCAGCACAGCATAGGCCCCCTGGCCGGTGATGTAGGTGACGACCGTCTTGAGGCTGCTCAGGTAGGTCGAGTTGAGAGAGGCAGTCAGCCCGTCCGCGGCCAAACGCTCCATCAGGAACGGGATGCGGAACGTGTTCATCCCCGTGTCAAGGAGTGTCTACAAAGTCAGCCTTGTCCGTCCAGCACAACTGCCACGCCACTTACAGAAATCGTGTCAGTCTCCGGCCAGATGTAGTCGGTGCCGAGGGTACCAGGGAGATTGGTCTCTCCAAACTCGGCACCAGACTCGCTGGTGCCCGTAAACAGAAACTCATCACAAGCAGCAAAAGCCAGGCCAAAGCTGGCGGCGAAAAGGAGTGTGGAACGCATATCGCAAAAGAATGGACTCGGTCAACGAGATAAAGAATGGATGGTTGGCAAGCTGTCAATTGTTCTAGAAACGGTCTTTATATACATCCCCCCTCCTGACATTTGTTTGAAACGTCGACGCCCCAGATGATGAAGACATCATGACAGAGTCAGGATTGGACGGCTGATTTCCAAGGAAGCGAGTTTCGGTTTAGGCGAGACGACGCTAATGACAAAGGGAGCAGAAACGGACTGAAGGTGCCGAAGAACATGGGATGTCATCCCATCGCAGCCAACCTGAGACATTGCATCCCGGCCCGTTGGTGGACTAGTTTTTCCGTAGTATATCGCGGACCAGATCGATATCGTCACGTGCACGGATCAACCGCGGAAAGTATTCAATGGACGGCGGATCTTGAAGTTTCATACCACCAGCAACAATGCAGCCGACGCGCATTCTTCTCAAGCGCTCCGTGTGGAAGGGTGAGTTTATTGACTGCATGAATTAATTCGTTGCTGACTCCTCAGGCCCGCACCTCGTGCCGTAAGCATCTCGATTGACGTCTCCAACATGACCTAACATTGACAGCCTCCCGATTGTCTGGCCCAAGAAACCCGGCGACAAGGTGCCGCCGGTTCGAACGCAAGCCCGGTCCGCGACGATTCTGCCCAACTTTGTCGGGCTCAAGTTTGAGGTGCACAACGGAAAGGACTACCATGAGGTGCTAATCACCGAGGACATGGTCGGGCACAAGCTGGGAGAGTTTTCACCGTACGTCGGCCGCCCAACTCGCCGCAACATGCTAACCAATCAGGACTCGCAAGGCCAACATCTGGGACAAGAAATGATGGAATAACTGTATACAATGGGATTCATGTACTATAATCCAAGCACGTCTGCGTGCAACGCCAAACGCCAGACAATGTAAATCAACGATAGAATTCGCTCCTCTTGACGTTCACCCCGTACTCTCCCACCGCCATGCCCAGGTCCTCCATTGTCAGGACCGTTCGGTTCTGGCTCGAACCTTGTCCGCCGCCGCCGTAGCCCGGGCGCTGGATTCCCAACGGCCCGCCCTTGTTCTGGTCCTTGGTACCCGGCTGGCCGGCCGGCTGTCCAGGGATCGGGAAGCCAGCCGCGGCGCCCAGGTTGCCCATCGGATTGTTGGCGCTCGAGTTGGAGGCGCGGATGCGGCTGTACTGGTAGGCGTCGGCGGCGACGTCGGCGATGAACTTTTGCGTGGCGAGCGCGAGGAGGCGGGCGAGGCGAGGGTCCGTCTGCGGCGGCGGAGGAAGGCCGGCTCTCGTCATGTAGTAGTTGGTGACGGCGTCGGGAATCTGGACAGTTAGATGCGTTGCGTGGCCGGCGAGGCAGACTCACGATGGGTGCGTAATCGTCCATCTTGTTCAGAAACTCGCGTAGAGACGTATCCTTTCGCGTCGGCAGGGCGGCGCCGGGCACGCCAGGAGGGCGCGGTGCATCAGGAGGGCCATTTGGCTGAGCCGCGGGCTGAGTTGTTTTTTCTTGCGATTCGCTTGACATTTTGATGATGATGATGCAAACGTAGAGGTGCACATTGCAGAAGAGGGAGATGATGCGCTAGTCACGTGACGGACGTGCGAGCTTACTGATTCTTGCCTGCCAACCTAGGTACATGCCTATTATATGAAAACCGTCCGTGAAACAATTATTCCCAAATCATCTAAATCATTCTATCCCTCCGTTTTCCTGCAGCCGATTCACTGCCATCCTCCACCAACGCCATGCACCAATTAACCGTGACTAAACAGGAAGCTTAAACTTTTTGCCCTTGAGAACCTTGGTGTAGTAGACGTAGAAAAAGTCCGTGTACAGCACCGTCTGGATGAGCCCGGCGACGATGGCAATGGTGTCGACCTTGTGCTTGTCGGGGGACTCGGTCAGGTACCGGTAGATCCAGTTGGGAATGTACAGCGCACGGTAGCTGCCCAGCGCAAAGAGGTAGTGCGTGGTGATGGTCTCGGCCTCGCCGGTTCGCTGCAGCATGAAGAGCTGCGGGAGGATGGCGACGGACTCGAGCCAGATGGAAAAGGCCCAGAGAATCTCCTTGACGGTGTACTTGTAGGGGAACAGCACGCCCAGCACGGCAGCGCCGGCGAGCAGGTACTGGACCTTGAAGGTGTCGACGTTGGGATCGTTGGTGGGCTTGTACGCGTTGGTCATCAGGTAAATGATGTACCCTTGCGATGCGAGAAAGAGGATCTTGAAGAGGAAGTTGTAGATGCTGTCGGTGGAAAAGATGTCTGCAAAGTCAGCATGCGTCGGAGATGCGGCGACGGGAGGCATACCGAGGTATCGAGTGACGTAGACAAACATGTACAGGGCCTGGGATTTGAAGCTGATTCCGGAGCAGCTCTGCTGCTGTTAGCTGGGTCTGGATGAGGTCGAGGCACTCACGTTGAGCTGCGTCATCTTGTGCAGCAGAATCAGGATGCTGCCAAGGTGCGAAAAGTCCGCTGTTCATGTCAGTGTCAGTCAGCATACGTAGAAATAATTGTACGTACCAGCAATGCGGAAGACGTTTAGAGGCATGGTTAAGGAGCGGCGTCGATGTTGAGCGATTGATGGTTGAAGATCAGAAGCTCAACTAGAGCTAAAGGACACGACGCGATTGATCGTTGATTGGACCGTGTCGTTGGTGTGCTGGCACTGGGTGGCGGTGCTGTGGCGTCGCGACCCGACGTCTCATTCGGCGATGTGAGACATCAGTTAGTAATCTACGTCGTACAGCCTTACAAAGAGGCGTCTGGTAGATTCGATGCCCAGCAGGGCTCAATCGGTCTAGGCAGTGCCGCTTACGAACAGCTGAATATTGAATATTAACCGCACACATCACTTTGCATCGTTGCTCTCACTGCTCTCATTTGTACTGTAGAAATGGCCGAACACGAGGATTCCGCGCCCGACGCCGAGTGGCTCACCCTCACTGTCAGCTACCGCAAGGAAAAGTACGACTTCAAGTTCCCCGCAGATGCCACCATCGCCGACCTCTTCGCCGAGATTGAGGCCAGCCTGGAGGTGCCAGCGTCGAACCAGAAGATCCTGGCCCCGAAATGTCCCCTCCTCAAGCACCCCCCGAAGAACCCAGACATGCTGCTGCAGGAGCTCAAGGGGAAGCCGTTGACGCTGATGGGGTCGCCGGTGGCCGACATCCAGGCCGTTGAGATTATGGCTGAGCGCGTCGTCCGGAGGAACCTGGCACGCATGGCGCGCATGTCCATACGGCCCAAGAAGAACACCCGAGTCATCCCGCACGACTCGCAGTACACGTTTCTCCAAGTTCGCTCGCTCAACACTCTACCCTTTGGCCCCTCGAGCAAGCGGCTGCTGATGCAGCTCAAGGAGGACCCCGGCATTGTAGCGGCCATGAAGAAGCACAAGATGACGGTGTCGCTCCTCACGGAGCTGGATCCCACCACCCACACGCAGGTCACGCACGAAGGGACCACGCGGATCCTGGGACTGAACCGCAACAAGGGAGAGGTCATTGAGCTACGACTGCGGACCGACTACATCGACGGCTACCGTGACTACAAGACCATCCGCAAGACGCTGTGCCACGAGCTGGCCCACAACGTCCACAGCGCTCACGACCGTGACTTTTGGGACCTTTGCCACCAGATTGAGCGGGACGTCGAGGCTGGGGACTGGAGATCGAGAGGCCACACGATTGGCGAGCCATCTCGCGCCCAGGAGGAGGAGGAGGATCACCAGGACGAGGGTGGCTGGACGGGAGGCGAGTTTATACTGGGCGGGCTCAAAAACCCGGATGAAATGATGAACAGGAGGGAGATTCTGGCTCAGGCGGCCATTGAGAGACAAAAGAAGCAGACGGAGGCGGAGACGGAGCTGGTGTCTGGGAAGCGCAAGAATGACAAAAAGTAGATTAATACGGCAGAGGGTCCAGATCCAGACCCTCGACACTAAGCTTGAAGGAGTCGTTTCGCGAGTAGCTACCTGCAGCGTCCAAGTCCAAGCGTCCACGAATACAATCTCTGAAGTCGACGTCTGCGTAAATGAGTCCGTCGGGGTCTTCCCACTGAGGTCCAGCGACTACATCACCAAAAGGCGTGACGATGGATGAACCACCGCGGGATACCCACCCCGCAGGCTTGGGCTTGGCAGGCTCCGCCTCGCCGTTGACCTCTTTGCAAAGCACGATTTCGTTTCCGTCCTCGTCGAATACCGACTTTCGGCGGGAGCGTCGGGGCGATTTCGGAAAGGCGATGTCGAAGCCCTCGGTCTCTGGCTCGCTCGGAATGGCCATGTTGCTGCTGACCACAAAGCATCGTCCTTCGACGCCGACGGTGCGCATCAGGCCCAGCCAGGCATCGCGGTTGTCGGCGGTCGGGGCGAGGTACAGGTTGATGTTTTGCGAGTAGAGCGTCTGGCGGAGGAGGGGCATGTAGTTTTCCCAGCAGATGGCCGCCGCCAGGTTGATGCGAACGCCGCGGATCGTGGTGGAGACGGCGCGAAGGGTCGATGGTGCTCCCTGGGCCCAGATGAGACGTTCGGAGCCAGTCTGCAACGTTAGCTAGACCATCACAAAGAGGACGACACTTACCGGAAGCACCTTGCGTCGCTTGCCAACCATGCCCTCCCGGGGGCACACGTACACGGCAGAGCAGTACAGACTTCCTCCGGCCTTTTCGATGCATCCAACTACGATAAAGACTCCCGAATCCCGTGCAATCCTCTCCAGCTCCTCGCGCGATCCATCACCACGCACAACGTCATCCTCGCTCAGCTGACGTTTGACCCATTTCTGTCCCGCACCACCACCACCGGGCCCAACAGTGTCGCCGAGATCGATGGCGGCGTCAAAGTACTTTGCAAACTCCTCGCGGCCCTCCTCGGTGCGGTTGCCAATGATGCACCCAAACGAGCTGCCGCGGGGGTAGCCGCCGATGAAGGCTTCGGGGAGCAGGAGAATGTCAATGTTCTTTTCCGCAGCGCGGCGCGCAAGAGAGTCGACGAGGGCAATCGTCTCCGGGGTGGAGGACTGCGTGCCTGGAGAGGCCGTTCCCAGACGGATAGACATGGTGATGCAGATGTCAAGTTGTAGTTGCAGTTGTAGTTGGAGAAGGACAATTTGACTTTATCTACCCCGCCGATGTGAGCTGAATGAGTCAATTCTTCGGTGAGATGTACCGAGGCATGTGGATATGTCCTGGAGAGGCAATTCGTAGCTACGAGATGTCTTTATCTCACGATCCACTGCGGATGCGAGCATGGTTAACATGTCTTTGAGTGCGGAATAGTTGTGTATTGAGGGACCCTGCTGGCAACTGTCTAGTGCGGAATACCTTTGACATACTCCATCGCGAATAGAACCAGCTATCTCTTTCTCCTGGGCGCCGGCTCAAACGCGTCATCATCCGAAATCTCATCGTCGCTAATCTCTACCGCCTGCGATTTTTGTGTCCCCTGCGAAAAGTTGAGCCTTGTTTTTGGTGCTGCTCTTGGCGCCGGAGTTGCCCTGGTCTTGGCTCTGGTCGGTGCCTTTTGCTTGGGCTCGTCTGACTCCATCACGACGTCTTCTTCACTTTCAGGCTCAGCTGCCTTGCGACCTCGTCTTACTGGAGCCTTTTTGGGCGCGGCCTTTTTTGGGGCAGCTCTGGCACGACTCTTTGGTGCAGGTGCAGGTTCGGGCTGGGGCTGGGGCTCTTCAGCCAAATCCTCATACGTCCATGCATCCGGCTCATCCTCCCAGTTGCCGTCAAAGTCGCTGTCCCAGGTGGCTGGCTTTGGCTTGAGGGTGCGCTTGCGCTCCTTTGGAGCAGATGGCTGGGCCGCTTGCTCCTGCTCGATTCTGGTTCGGTAAATCTCCATGGCACTGTTTAGATCCTCGTCATCCGACTCGAGCCCGAGCATCTGGCGGACCTGGCCGGAGAGATGCTCAGACACGAAAAGCTCCATGGCATGTTTGTCGTCCTTGGCCACGAACTGCGTCATTGCGTCGCCAAAGGGGCCCTGGGGGAGGACGCGCAGTGACTGGGCCGACAAGAACTCTTGAACAAGAGATTCGACCTTGATGGTGTCGTCTCCCTGAGCCAAGGCCTCGAGCGCATCTGTGGGATTCGTCGCAGTAGTTTTGCCTGACTTGTTAGCGACGAAACTTGTAGAGCAAAACACTTACGTTGCTGCGTCTTTTTGCGGTAAAAGTAGACTACATCATTCGTGTTGGCCACCTTGCCCACGAATCGGTTAGAAAATCGCTGCGGATTCTCGCACTCGAATTGACCGCCGTCCGTAGTAGTGTACTCGACCTTGAGCCGAACAAGAGGCAGCGGTCGCTCCTCTAACGCTTCCTCGTCTGTCTGGATTGCCTCCCAGTCGGCATTGGCTTCCTCAATCATCTCGTCCACCACTTCCATCAACCTCCGAGTCACCTCTTGTCTGTTGTCCTTTTTCTTGTCCAACCCCTTAAATCGCTTGTCCTGGGCGAGAACCAGCTCTCGAGTGACAAACGGGCGAACCGACTTGAGCGGGAACTTGTCCACCTTGAAGTCTTTGCCGGTAATGCTCATGATGGCGACGTGCTTCTGGACAGCTTCTCCAGGGACGAGGGATGTAGCTACCGACGAGCCAGGCTGCATAACGTGGAAGCCTGTTTCCGGGTTCTGCGTCGGATCAATCAGGCATTCGTGCTCGTGGCCCCAGACAACCACATCCAACCAGTCGGGCAAGACACTCTCGGGGAGATAGGACGTCGCCGTATGCGCGTGGTGGTTCTGGTGGACTGCCAGCAGGTTGAACCAGTCCCCCGTCTGCGTTCCAGGTCTGAACCACTTGACCTTGTGGTCTCGAAAAGTGCGGTACATGCGCTCGTCGCGAACGTTGCTCAGCCCGTACAGCGCCATCTTGGTCAACCCCTTTTGCAGCAGAATCGGCTTCGCTTCGATGTTATCGGCTTCCGGGACCCGGCCGTAGTAGTTGAGAAGGCCGCTGGCCTGCAGCAGGTCCAGGGAGCAATAGTTGCCATCGCCCGACGGATCGTCGTGGTTTCCGTGAATGGAGAAGACGGGAATCGACACGTTGATGTCGGGGTCTTCGTAGTTGACGTGAGGAAAGGCCCCATCAAAGACGGAGGATGCGTCCGACAGGAACTCGAGCGGACACGGCTTCATGCCGAGAATGTTTTTCCGAAGCGTTCGCATAACCTGGTACAACGACTTTCGAGACGGCTTGTTGTCGTGGAAGAGATCGCCAGCCAGCAAAACCATGTCGACCTACACTGTCAGCCGGGAAACCACCCATCACGCTGACTTACATCTTCGGCCCGGGCGAGATTCAGAATCTCGTCAAACGTCTTCCAGCTGTCATCCTTGCGGATGGCGTCGCGCTCCTCAAACCCGACATGGTTATCGGTAGCGATGAGAACGCGGATCGTATCGGCCTCTGCTCGAGTTAGCAAGAATCAGCACAGCGGCGACCTCGTACCTGTGAATTCAGTCATGTTGCGGTGACGGTTGCAACGCGACGGTGATACGCGAAAAGGTGCGTGGTCACGTGACGTTCATCATCTGAGCTCGTTCCTGCCTGAGAACGGTGGGTTCACAACGTGGCAGGCCCGATTACCGATTCGGGTGGAGACTGTCGATCCTGCCTACTTGATTCTCAGTCTGCAATGTCCAAGTATCTACAATCTGTGAATGCTCTGCCACTCAATACATGCCAATATATGCACCGATTCATCGAATCCTCACTACGGAGTCCAGCATGGTGTGGATGGGGATGGTCAATGCTATCTGCAGGCCCATGACCTGATGTCGATAGACGCGACTAGCCGCGGACAAACTTGGCAACTCCAACACCCGTAATGCGCGCAATGGGCGAGCTCTCGCTTCAGCTTCTCCCGGCTGAAATCATTGCAACGATATGCCGCCACCTCTGCGCCCACTGCCGGCACGCCAACGTCGTCGACCTGCCTCCCCGCGCCGTGGCCGACGCCTTGGACCATCACCAAGCCCTCTCTCGCCTGAGCCGGACCTCGAGCCTTTTTCGTGACATTGCCCAGCCAATCCTCTTCCACTACTACCACACAGGCATTCCATCCGAGAGCAGGTGGGGAGAGGTTGAAGCTCTCGAGTCTTTTTTGCGCTCACTGCTGCAACGCCCTGATCTGGCAAAGAATGTGCGAGCCTTGGCCTTTTTCGCCCTTCGGTCCGTTTGCGCTCGTGACCTCTGCCCGTCCACCCAGGCTCTGTTCCGACAGGCCGGCGCGCGAGCTGGGTTCCGTCCGCTGCAGACCTATGCCCACGTCGACTCGAGATGGCTCCAGGAAGCCACCATCATGGCCGTACCGTTCCTGGAGCAGCTGTTGATTTACCGCTCGTCCAAGGAGGGGCTGCACTACCTGAGGGATTCGCCCTTCTACCTGCCCCATCTCAAGTACCTGGTGCTTCCCGGACAGGACAAGAATCCGGACGAGTGCTGCCACATTCAGGAAATGCAGGACGTTCTCGTCAAGGCGCAGAACCTGGAGGTGCTCGCGGCCAGCGACTGCGATTGCGGGACAGACATTCCCGTTCGTGAACGCTTCAGAGCCGAGCCGTGGAAAACCGCCTTGCTGAGTCTCCGTCGACTGTCGCTTCACGGGCTGGACCCAGACAACCTGGGCAAGATTCTCTGCCGCAGTCCTGTCCTGGAGGATCTCGAGTACTTTTGCGACATGGACAAGTATACGGTGCTCCAGCACAGCCATCTGCTGCCGCTCCGCGACACGCTGCGACGTCTCTGCTACACGAGCACCACGTGGGAGCATGCGCAAGGATCGTCGGACGATGTGATTGAGTTGATTTCTGGTTTCCTCCGGTGGGATCGAACGTTGCGAGGCGACATGAGCTTTTCCGACTTTTCCAGGCTGGAAATCCTCGAGGTTGAGCAGCTGCTGCTCTACGGGCCCGTCTTTGACGAGGGGCGGCAACTGCGCTTCGAGTTGCTCAAAGAGGCCGGCCCGGAGCTCTTCATGTCGAGCATACCTCCGTCGATACGAATACTGCACATTGGCATGGTTCTCGCGTGGCCGGAGCTGCACCGAGACTTGATGGGGTTGGCGGAAAAGATGTACCGATTTCCTGACCTGACCACTGTAGCTGTCGATCCGTACGAAACCCCGCCCGACGACCAAGTCGACGAGCTCGTGGCCAAGTTTGCGGAAACTGGCGTCCAGTTTTGCCTAGGTCAGACCACCCAGGCTCCATTTTCCAGAGGGATGCTCGGCGCCAGACCAGGTCACGAGCCGGGCGTGACGGATTTGCGTTTTCATCTAGGAGAATTGAGTTGATGTTTCCAGTTTCCCCGTCTGTTTGCCCGTCTGTTTCCCCGCCAGTTTCCCCGATTCTGGGGACCCCGCATTGACGGATAGGTATAAAGCGATGACTGGTTGTCAGCCAGAGGCCGCAGTGTTTTCAGTGCTTGGCACTCAAGATGGCTTTCAAAGCTCTCCTGGCAGTGTTGGCTCTGGCCGAGGCTCAGCAGGTTTACATCCCCGCTAAAGGCCCAACAACCACCTGCACAGCGACAAAGACACCCCAGTATCGCTTTGCAGAGTTTAGCTACACCCTGACTGACACTGTGAGATGTGCAACCTCGGTGCCGTCGCCCACGACGACGACAACCTATGCAGAGGTCACCTCTCTCTCGTTGTCTTACACGACCTGGGGCAAATGGGATCCCAACGGGACCAAGCCCACAGACACAGACGACCCGTACGGTCAAGCGGCCTGGACGGCTCTCTGGGAGTGGGCGAACCCTCCCAACTTTACGGAAACGTCCGTCTTCAGCACCACCGTCTCCCCAACGGCCGTTCCAAGCAGCGAACTGGTGCTGCCGCCGCGGGACTACTTTGGGCCAACCGACTGCTACACGTTTCCAAAGGGGTTCGCGTTTGGCGTGTCGAGCTCCGCCAGCCAGATTGAAGGCGCAACGGCTGACGAAGGCAAATCCCCATCCCTGATGGACATTCTCATCCAGGACGATCGCCCCAAAGACTACGTGACCAATGAGCACTACTACTATTATAAGCAAGACATTGAGAGAGTCGCGGCCATGGGCGCAAAGCACTTTTCCTTCAGCATCGCCTGGACCCGCATCCTGCCCTTTGCGCTCCCCGGCACGCCCGTGAACCAGCATGGCATTGATCACTACAACGACGTCATCAACTATATACTCGAAAAGGGCATGACTCCAGAGGTGACGCTGCTGCACTTTGACACGCCATTGGTGTTTTACGGGAACCTGAGCACCGCTGCCGACACGCCAGAGCTGGGCTACGTGAACGGAGCCTATCAAAACGAAACGTTTGAGGATGCCTTTGTCCACTACGCGCAGGTGGTCATGTTGCACTACGCAGACCGGGTCCCTGTCTGGTTCACCTTTAACGAGCCTCTGCTATACTCGTACAATGCCGAGTCCGTGGGCCACGTCGTCAAGGCTCACGCGCGGGTCTACCACTGGTACAAGGATCAGCTCCGCGGCAGGGGCAAGATTGCCCTCAAGCTGAACAACAACTTTGGCGTGCCGCGCGACCCAGCCAACCAGGACGACGTCGACGCTGCTGACCACTTCAACTCGATTCAGCTCGGTCCGTTTTGCAATCCCATCTTTCTGGGCAAGGATTACCCCGACTCGTTTAAGCGGACGTTTAATGCTTCGCTCAGCCAGCGAGATCTCGACTACGTCCGGGGGACAGCCGACTTTTTAGGCATCGACCCGTACACGGCCACGGTGATTTCGCCGCCCGACGAGGGCGTGCTCGAGTGCGCGAGCAACTCGTCGTCGCCGTCGCGACCGTATTGCGTAAACCAGACAACGATCAACATCTTCGGCTGGGATATAGGATACCGCTCCGAGACGTACGTCTACATGACGCCGACGTATCTGCGCAGCTACCTCTACTATCTCTACAACACGTGGCGCACTCCCGTGGCCATTACCGAGTTTGGGTTTCCCGTGTTTGGCGAGAGCCAAAAGGACATTGTGGACCAGCTCTTTGACACGCCCAGGAGTCAATACTACCTCAGCTTCATGTCGGAGGTGCTCAAGGCCATCTGGGAGGACGGGGTCGAGGTGATTGGTGCGTTTGCCTGGAGCGGCATGGACAACTGGGAATTTGGGTCCTACGACGCGCAATTCGGGATCCAGACGGTCAACAGGACGACGCAGCAGAGGAGATACAAGAAGAGCTTTTTCGACCTGGTGGATTTCGTCAAGGCCAGGGAGTGGTCGTGAGGCAAGGGAAGTCGGGAGTGGGGGTAACGTCGCTAATCTTGTGACCAATTGTAGATGCGGCTTACCCCGGCGGCGCTTGTCTTCCGCGTCATCACGGTGTTTGGGATGAGTGGAACGCGTCGTCACCAATGCCGTTGAGATAATTTGTCGAGTACAACTTTGAGCAAAACTCAATTCCATCTGGAAACGACCACCAAAAGAGGCAGAAACAATGTTGATCAGGAGAAATTCAAGGCATCACGGTCATTGCGTTTGTCTGTGCTGTCATTGGTGGAGGTGGATGAAGTAGGAAACATGTTCAGATGAATAGATATAAATTGATGCCGATGGAAGTCAGGTTCAGCAGCAGAACAGACACCATTGAACATCACCACCATCGCCATGCATCCCTCTGCTGTCCTCCTCGCCCTGGCCTCGCTGGCAGTCGCTCATCCCGGCGAATCCCACAGCCATGCCCACATGAAGCGCGAGATTGTCGCCCGTGATAACGCCGCCGCCATCGGCCAACGCTCGCTCGAGACGTGCTCCAACGGCGCCGGTGCCCTCGCCATGAAGCGCCGGGCCATTGAGCGCCGAGCCCAAAAGGTCCGCGAGCTTCGCCAGAAGCGCGGCATCAAGACTCGTATGTACCCTATAGATATATCGGAGACTTGAGACTGACTGACAAATCAGGCCCTAAAAAGTACCGTCGTGACTTGGAGGACCTCGAGGCCTGGGAGGAGGTCAACCACAACATGACGGGCTCCCTCGACTACAGCCAGTTCACCTCGCTCGAGACCGTCTTTGACGCCAACTCGAGCTGCATCCTCGCCCCCGAGGTCACCGACGGCCCCTACTACGTCGTCGGCGAGTACCTGCGCTCCAACGTGATCGAGGACGAGTGGTGCGACGGCGTGCCCCTGTTCCTCGAGGTGCAGTACGTCGACGTCTCGTCGTGCAGCCCCGTGCCCGCCGTGGCCGTCGACGTCTGGAACTGCAACGCCACCGGCATCTACTCGGGCATCAGCACCTCGGGCAACTACGCTGCCGACGGCCTCAACAGCACCTACCTGCGCGGCATCCAGCTGACGGACCACGACGGCGTCGTGCAGTTTGAGACCATCTTCCCCGGCCACTACGAGGGCCGCGCCACCCACACTCACCTGCTCGCCCACATCAACGCCACCGTCGAGCCCAACGGCACCATCTCCGTCTGGGACGCCCCCGTCACCCACATCGGCCAGCTCTTCTGGCCCGAGGCCCTGCGCTCCGCCGTCGAGGACCTGTACCCCTACAACACCAACGAGCAGGCCATCACCTCCAACGACGACGACCAGTGGTCCATTGTGCAGACCGACGCGGCCTACGACCCCTTTCCCCAGTTTGTCTACCTCGGCGACGACCTCCAGGACGGCCTCTTTGCCTGGATCCAGATTGGCGTGAATGCCTCGGCCGACTACACCTCGGACGATTACTACAGCATTGCTGCGTACCTGGACGAGGACGGCGGCCACTCTACGTCTGACGAGGTTGGCGGCGGCGGTGGCGGCAACGGCACCTTTTCCGGCACTCCCACCGGATCTGCTCCCACTTCCACTTAGATGTTGGATGATGGTTGGATCTCATGTAAATAGATAGACGATAGATGGATACAGCTGGACTGAGGTAGCTGGACTGGCCTGTAAATATGGAACTAGACTGAATAGAGTGACCTAAGCTTGATTTAACCTTGACATCTTGCCTAAATGTGATCGATCAGATTGACTAGAATAGCCACGACACAAATGTCTTGTAGAACCATCCACCCCGGTCCGGCCCCTTGGCCTCCCTCAGAGCAGCCTTGCGCGCCAGGAACTCCTCCTCCTCCCGGTCAATGACGTCCTTGCCCGTGTAAAAGTCCACCTCGTGGGGCGCGTGGCCGCGCGTCTTCATAACGAACTTGTGGCCAAAGATGAGGGCCAGGTAGATGGGGATGCCCAGGTAGCCCGTGATGAAGGTCTTGTACTTTTCATTGCCAAAGTCGCCGCCGACAAAGACGTCGTAGTTTTTGGTCAGGGCCACAATGATGCACATGGCCAAGGCGCCATACGAGCCGTAGATGCCGAGGGGCGCCACGTACGGGAGGATCTCGTTGGGAATCTTTTGGGCCTTGCGGGCTCGGCACCAGTATATGTGCGTGACCAGGATCGATATCCAGGTCAGCAGACCAAAGATGGTGGTCAGGTTGACAAAGTAGCCAAACACCTCGGTCGAATCGTCGGCCACGTTCATAAACGCCAGCAGCGCAAACAGCGCAGAAAAGGCCAAGGCGTAGATGGGCACGCCGCGCTTGTCGGTGCGCTTGAAGATGGCCGGCGCTTGGTCGTTAGACGCGAGGCCGTACAGCGTGCGACTGGCAATGTACAGATCGGAGTTGGACGCGGAAAAGACAAAGACGCAGATGCAGGCATTGATGATGTGAGGCAGCACCTTGACCCCGGCAATGTCGGCGGCCACGACAAATGGCGACGCAGAGGCACCCGTCTTTTCCGTCGTCGCAAACGCAAGCTTGTCCGAGTTGTACGGCACCAGCATGCCGACGAGGAGCACCGACAGACAGTAGAAGAAGAGGATTCGGTAAAAGGTCAGCTTGATGGCTCGTGGCACCGTCTTGCGAGGGTTCTGCGCTTCGGCGACGGTAACTCCGACGAGTTCGGTGCCGAGATAGGCAAACGTCGCGTTGACCATGCAGGACCAGAAGCCGAGGAACTTGCCACTGGAGCCTTCATTGATGTACGGTTTGAAAGCACTATCTTGTTAGCTGGTTCGATGCGACAATAGGGAGACATACCCAGGATCTTTCCAGTATCGGAACCCCTTGCGGTCGTGGTCGGGACCACCGCCGAGCATCAGAATAAACGAAAAGAGGATGATGCCGACAATGGTAATGACCTTGAAGGAAGACAACCAAAACTCAAACTCGCCAAAGAAGCGGATGCCAAAGTAGTTGATGCAGATGATGACGACGAGGAAGATGGCAATAAACACGCCCGGGTTGACCGTGTCGCGATCAACCCAGTACTGAATCACCAGGGCCGCGGCCGTCAGCTGGTTGGGCGTGACAATAATGTACTTGAACCAGTACGTCCAGCCCAACGCGAAGCCAAGCGACGGGTCGCAGAAGCGCGCAGCGTATCCCGTAAAGCCGGCACTGATGGGCAACCAAGCAGCCATCTCGCCCAGGGCGGCCATGACCAGGAACACGACGAAACCGATGAGGGTGTAGCAGATGAAGACGGACCCCGGGCCGGCCTGAGCCAGCGCCTTGCCAGTACCAATGATGAGACCCGTGCCGATGGCGCCACCGATCGCAATCATGGTGATGTGACGGGCCTTGAGGCCGCGGTGCAGCGACGTCTCGGGCGACGTCTCGAGGCCGGCAATGTGCACCGGGGCATCGGGGTACGGGCCATCCTGGTAGCCATCGGGGGCGGAGGCGCCCAGATCCGTCTTTTCGACGTCGGAGGAGGATTTGAGATTCATTGTTGGATGAGGGACGGCATGGCGAGGGGGCGAGGGAGACGAGGGGACGGCAAAGGGGTTTTATGGCATGTCCAACATGTCTATCGGTATCAGCCGCCAAGACGGCGAGGCAGGCTGCATGTCTCAAAGAGGAAGCCAAGGTTGTCTATCACGGCGTACATGGCAGAGATGGGTAAGGATGGGAAGACGAGTGGTTGAAGCAAGGAATGACTTTGATAAGCTCATCGTGACCCACCACTTCCTTCCTGACAGTATCCTGCTGTTCCTCATCTGGAAGGTGATGATGCTGGTCCCTGCCTGATCCTGGTTGAATAGTATCGGTACTTATCGACATCTATTTATCCATGCTGCGGGGTAATGATGCATTTTGTCGCTGCTATTGCTCATGGCAGTCAGTCAAGTTGAGGTATAAAGATGATTATCTGTGTGGCTCTTTATTGCACTGGATTGATACTGCTCGCTATCATTCATAGTCTGCCTGCCTGCTGTCTGCCGTCTGCTGTCTGCTATCTGCTGTCTGCCGTCCCGTCGCGAGGCATCTTATCAGCACCCTTGTCGCGCTCCATCACTAAGATGAACCAACCAACCAACCATAATCTGAGCTTATACCTTGGGAATGGAATGCCGGCCTGCACTGTTTTTATGCATAAGATTAGTCTTACCTGCGCGTGGCGAGTTCACGGACACGCCGAAGCTACCCTAGATAGCGGGAGTTGAATTGTTGTCTGACTCTCATTTCAAGTGAGACATTGAATTCCACTGCTGTGAGACATTGCTTATATGGCGTAGAATATGAGTGCCTTTGTGATCATGGCAAAATAATGGACTAAGCAATATGGCTTTATCGTCTCGTGATGCCAGTACATATTGAATGAATTCATGTCATTTATCAGGAAGAATATAGCAGAAACAACACAAATGACGACTGATAAGAGCATAAATGTATTATCCTTTTTCATTCCTCTCATTTTCATCTCATTCGGCGGCACCACGTACACATCAATAGCTACGAGGCTCGTGAAGAAGTATCACCTTGATGGATTCTATATCCCATCTTTCTTTGTTGGCAGCCGCATTTGGAAGCTGTCACTGGCCCTGTCTAAGGACTGATGGACTAAGAACACAACCAAATAGTTACAAGTCGACTGAACATGTTACGAAAAAGAAAGAACACCGAACGCAGAACGTAGAACATAAAATTAATCCCTATACTAAATGTGTATTTAATAACGTAGCCGTCTCGTTGAAGCCTGAATATTAACACTTGTCAAAGACAACATGGAAAACTCGCGAGGAGAAACTACCGAAACCACTCAGACTCCTGAGGCTGCTGCTCAGGCTGCCGAACGCCGTCGGAACATCTTTGAGGAAACGATGAAAGAGTACAACGAAAAAATTGAGGACCTCTTGAGGCTTACAGCAGATACTGACGGATCGATCGTTTCCACCGTCGAGGCTGATGCTCTATTGGAGTGAGTATTTTGTCGCATCGTGGCTTGACCTGGCTAACGCTATCTAGGACCCTTCTGGCCGAAATCAAGGAAACAATGAATTCTACCCTCGAAAGAATCGAAGCCCTCACAGCCAACATACACACAATGACTGAGGCGGAGCAGGATGTCAGTGAAGACGCCCCCTCTGACAATGAGGTTTCGTCTATGCTGAATAGTCTCCTGTCTTCACTAAAGGTGCAAGTGGCAATTAGTGAGCATATTTTGTCTCGCTTGGATTATATTGAGGCTCATCTCGATTACTAGGAGGATGCTGTATTTGATATGTAGTCGGAGACCATTTATTTGTACAATTATTTTAAATTCCTCACTCACCGCCTCAACGTCTCCTCCGTATCCCACTCCAGTGTGACGTCCCCGATGACCACGACGTGAAGACCGTCACGTACAAGATCCGCTGAGATACAGCGGATTGTACGATCCCTCACGTCAAGAGCAAGAGTGTTATTGATGGCGGCCTTGTGCTTGGCTATTAGCTGCTTGACGTTGGCTGCCTGCACCTCTAAGTTACTGACCTGGAGACGGGCCTGCTTGGAATGCCCTATAGGAGGGCATTGTCACTGGAGGGCGACCGCAAACGGTTGTAGGCCCCGGTGAGTTCCTTCATCATGTCCTCGACCTCATTGATGTTGGCGGTCTGGTTGTGGGCGAGTGCCACGGTGTTGTTGGCGCCCGTGACCAGGTTTGCTTGTCTTGGAGGAGCCATAGTGTGGTGTATTGCGTATGAAGTAGACGTGTTGGTGAGAGTGGCTAGTGCGAGGTTCGATTTTTCAGAGGGCATTGCAAAGGTGCGTCAACCTGAATGCTGGGAAGGTGCACTTGCTACATGGAAAGGTGCTATGTCAGTTGTTGTGAATTAGAAGCCACTACCCACCGAATAAGACAAAAGCTTGCCAACACTTGACCCTAAATAAATAAACAAATAAACATCTAAGGGAAAGCCTAAGTATTAGGGTAGGCCCAAACTTTTTAAAGGAAATAGAATAATAAGACAAGCACATTGGCACACAAATGATGAGAGACATCTGGGCACATTATGAATTAGAGTACCGATTTTGCGAACTGTTATCCTGATTCATTGACGTAGCATCTCTAGTTGTCGACATGTTCGTTGAATGCTTTCCCTGCGCGATGCTAGCTACTTTTTAGTTAACCGATCACTGTTTTGTTTGTTGGAACAGGCCTCCTAATCCATTTGACTTGTCACAGTTGCTATTACACAAAGTGCATCTAAGAGATCACAGATGTAGGCAATCAAGTTGTAGAACGTGGTACAACGTTTTGGGAACAGTGTCCTGTGCAGACTTGGCGGTTCTCCTCGTGCTCTTTCAACTAACACATGAGCTCTGAATCCTCAATGTGTATGAATGCACCGGCTGCCACCCCGTTTTGTGATTTGTCTTTGTAATATGATGCAAATGCCTCACTTCTGCAGCCAAGACGGACGCGAATTGAATTTGTCACGGACCAACATTGCACTAACACCAAAGAAGCATGCATATCCTTCGTCCAGCTGAGGTGGCAAGATGGAATGGGCAGGTGATGGTTGAAGACAGATGCAGCAGAGCCAATCAAATTCCCTTTCGTATAAGTAGGTCGCTGGATCATTGAATTGAAGTGGACTGGAAGCAGAGCCAACACACGCTGTCTTGGCAATGTTGGTATGCAAGTAGGCTAATTGGATTCGACGGGATGGATTGTTGGTACAATGCATGCACCTTTGCCGCTGGACGCATGATGCAACCTGTAAGCTGAGGTAAGATGTCATGAATGTGTACAAGTAGTATTACATGCAGACGATATACCTTGTAGGGCCTCAAACATTAAATAGATGGTAACAGTGTGTGCTCCCAATCATCCGCATCTGTACATCCGCTGCTTCTCCAAGCCATTCTCGCCCTCCTTGGTATTGCATTCATCAACTACTTGGCCACCTGCGTTTACAATGTCTTCATTTACCCATTTATTCGTTCCCCATTGCGGCACCTTCCTGGACCGAAAGTATGTGCTTAACTCTCTAGCTTGAAAGAAAGATTGCTCATATTGCAACGTAGGATCATGATTATTTCATTGGCCAAGCCTACAACCAGTACAGAGCATCGGGCCCTTATGAGCTTTACCTTTCGTGGAGTCGCATGTGGCCCGACGCTCCCTTGATCCGCTACCTTTCTTTCGGGAACTCGGAGACACTTCTCGTCAACAGTCTCAAGGCGCACCAGGAGGTTCTCCAGACCAAGTGCTACTCATTTGTGAAGCCTACCTTTGTTGCACGTATCGTTGGTGAGATTACGGGGAGAGGTCTGGTGTTTGCTGAAGGGGAAGAGCACAAGAAGGAGCGAAAACTCCTCAATGGTACGTACAAGCTTCGAGAATAAACAAATTGGCCCGTTAGTATTAATGTTTGATTTAAGCAATCTTCACTCTTCCTAAAAGAAAGAAGTTGCTCCCGGCTCTACAGGTATCTGCCAGAGATCTTACGAATAACGTGTATAAAGAGTTGGCAGGCAGGGAATCGACCGAAATCGAAGGCGAGTTCTTTTCTTACCGCATCTTGGGAACTATTCCTAACATCTGACTCTCTAGTATTGTCTGTCTTTTCGAAAACCACTCTGGACATGATATCCGAGATGACTCTTGGAATCAAAATGACAGAGTCACTCCACAAATTCTACCATCGGATCTTCAACCAATCCACCTTGAGTATGGCCATTACTACCATCAACACCTGAATTCCGGTTCGAAAATTGCTGCCAATTGAGGCCAATTTGGGTTTTCTGAAAGCGCAAACCGAAATCAGGCGTCTTTTGCGACAACAGATTCAATTAAAGAGGAACAAGACCGATTCCAGCTCGTCGACCAGTAGTGACATCCTCACATATCTAGTCGACCAACACGACAATTCCTAGACAGCAACGGAGATTCTTGGCTATGTTTGTTTCCGAATAGGATACTCGGGTACTGATACTGACGATTTGAAAGGTCCTCAATTTCATAACTGCCGGGCATGAGACATCAGCGACTGCCCTCATGTGGGCTATCCATGTCTTGAGCACAAGACCAGAAATTCAACATCGTCTCCGCGACGAAATGGTCAACTCGTTACAACCAGATCGTGGCATAGAATATGCCGACGTAGAACGTTTGTCGTTTCTTAACAACTTTTGCCGCGAAGTGCTACGTGTATATGCTCCAGGTAAACGCACACCACATCACTCACCTGTATTCGTTTCATTACTGACAACAATCATCAGCTACACTCATGGCCCGAGAGGCTGCTTCTGATGTCGTCATCGACAGCATCACAATTCCCAAGGGCACCAAGGTGATGATCTGTCCGCAATTGATGCAGTCACACCCGCAAGTCTGGGGTCCCGACGTCGACACCTTTGATCCGGATCGCTGGGATCATCTCGAGGGAAACGCAGCAAACCCGTATGCGTTCCAGGCTTTTGGTGGCGGACCCAGAGTATGCATTGGGAAGGGGTTGGCGATTCTGGAACTCAAGACCATGCTGATGGAGCTTGTCAGGCATTTCGCGTTCGAGGCTTTGGGGGAGGAGATTGTTTTGGAGAATTATTTGTCGTTGAGACCAAAGGGAGGACTGAAAGTGAGAGTGCGAAGACTTTGAGTAACACAGTTGCGTATCTGATCGATTATGATACAAGTATGGAGTAGTGGATGGGACTCCCTCTCCCATGGCTATTCCAGTTCGACTATCCCAGTTTCTTAGAGTCGGTTTGAGGTCTATCAATGGGTACCTAATGAGAATAGAATGGACATGGAAAAGTTTGGTGCTTGTCAACAGGTGACGGGAGGCAATGCAGATAGGAGAGATTCTTACAGCTGGCAACGGCTTGTTGATAAATCTAATCGCGCCAACACGGGCCATGTTTACTCACTGTTGAATCTTCTTTTTCCTGAGCCTTGCTTGCATCTTGTTCCAGACATCACGCATTGTCTCGTCTCGTCTCGTCTCGTACAATACGCCTACGACCTACATCTTACAACCTGCTGCCGCTTGTTGTCGCCTTGCCTTTCACAGACCTGTAAGTAATTTCTCATCTCTCTGTTGCCCTCAATCTGCTCCCTCGAAACTCATCACCACGATGCGCAGCAGCATTACCATCACCCACCACTATACACTCTCCTCAAAATGACGAATAATTACCTTGATTTTTGCCCTGAAGGCAAACCCGATGTCCGCTTCGAGCCGGACCAAGAGGTCGATACAGCCGACCCCAACTCTCGCCGCGCCCACATGATTGCTTTCTTCAAGCACATGGGGGACATTTGGTGTAAGTATGGTGAAACCTTTACTGAGTTTCTACTAACTTTTTTGTGTTTTAGTCAATGACCGAAAGAAGGCTGGACTTGAAGCCTCAGATTACCCTTGGCTTCATTTCAAGCCCGATCCTACCGACTTTCTCGAGGGGAGTCGCCCGTGTTTACCGCCTTTTTCCAGGAGAAGAAGGCAGCGACCGAGAAGGCAAGGGCCGAGAAGGCAGCGGCCAAGGAGGCAGAGGAGGCAGAGGAGGCCAAGAAGGAGGCAGAGGCCAAACTCGCGCCACAACTGCTGGCGCTCTCCCATGTTTGGATGGAAGCGACCGAGGGAATTATGCTGGCCCCGGGGGAGCATGCGGCTGCCACTAGCCGGCGAGCCTTGCTGGTCTCCCCGTGGCTGCTCAACCCAGAGGGTAAGGCCAACTTTGTGCGCTTTTGCCAAAGCCGCGACAAGGCCAGTATCTGGCACTGTGTGCAGGACGTGTGCCGCCTCGGCTTGTTGGCGCCCCCAGCATGGAAGCTGGGCTGTATTGCTGATCACCCGGGATGCCGGTGCGTCTTTATGCGGCTGGCGGAGGACGGGGGGAGCGTGGAGTTGACTGGTGGCTTGTGAAGGAGGCAAGGGGCGGCGTCGTCTTCGAAGGGTCCCTTCTTCCCGATTTGTTTCTTGGTGTTTTGGCGTTTTGGCTTTGGGCTTCTTGATGTTTTGGTATCTTGGTGTTTTGGTTTCTTGGCGTTTTGGCTTCTTTGGTTTCTTGGCGTTTTGGCTTCTTGACTTCTTGGCTTCTTGACTTCTTGGCTTCTTGGTTTTGGCTCTTGGTTTTTGGCTCTTGGTTTTTGGTTTTTATTTTTGGTTTTGGTTTTGGTTTTTGGTTTTTGGTTTTGGTTTTGGTTTTGGTTTTGGTTTTGGTTTTGGTTTTTGGTTTTTGGTTTTATTGGTATTTTTAATCTCTTTAATCTGGGGAATGATGGGCCGATAGTAGTGGTATCGTGGGATTGTGGGAAGATGAATATATGGCTCTTTTATCTGCATCGCGTTACATGCCTCAAGTGATTTAAACTATCTAGGTACACAGCTCAATAGAATCCCGCCTGTACGCTTCACTCCCACTTCATGAAACCGCAATCTTCATTAAGACACAAGTCCTCGGCTGACAGCTTGCCAGTATCGTCCCATCCCATAATTGTAGAGAAGTCTTCATATAATGTTATGGGTAAACTCTGAGAGATTAGAGGAGAGATTCAGCCTTTCCCATGTCAGTTCAGCAGAGCATGGCAAGCTGAATTCTCTCGAACCACTGCAGCATGGATGAATTTCGATGCACATCTTCATTCACCTTCAAGGTAGAACATCTTTCGCATTGTAATCGTCGGCTCATGTATAGTTGACGCTCCTCAGCAGAAAGTATATTCGTTGAACTTGACACACCCATTATCAAGCCATCGCCCTTCCATATCTCTCCCCATCCCCCACGCTGGGCTCGGCGGCCAAGGTAAACAGCTCCTTAAACTATCCTTCACCTCCACCTCTCCTTCTTTATCGACACCCGCCACTCATCTGCCTCCTTCTTGAGTATTCACACCCCCAGCCTCAGGGGCAGGCATATCCCCAAACCTGGGCTCGGCAGGAATCTCCCCACATCGCCTCGTGTTCAGCTTTCCGTTCGGATGATCAAGGGCGGGTTTGGGTTCCACAGGCTGAGACCATCCTCGTCCTCCTGGATGCCACCCATCTTGTCAAACAGACCCTGAAGGGTCTCTTGCGGCGTCTTGGCAAGGTCCAGCGTAAAGATACTCTGTCTTGCCCGTTCGCTCGCAGGATTGGTGGAGGGCTTCCAACAACAAGGGATTGGCTTCGGTAGCCCGTTCCAAGTCTGCCTTGGCTACGGCGCATGGCTTGAGCATGGTGTAGCTGTGGATTCTGCGCAAAACAACCATGAGGCAGTTGAAGCTCGTGGAGGATGGCAGGTCGGGCAGCGGCTGGCGGTCGAGCGCCTGAGCGATCAAGAAGACATCCTCGTCGATGGTGAGGTCTAAACTTTCGCGAATGTCTTGTGCGAATGGTAATAGGTGATTGTGACTTGGGTATGACGGACAGAGTGAAGATGAATGTTTTGTGTGAGTCAAAGTGCAGGCAGGTGGTTGTGAATCAAGAAAATTTGCCAAATTCTTATACTGTCGGCTGTCTTCTGTTTGACAGTTGCCGACCAGCTGGGGGAAGCCAACTTCGCAGTTTTGCAACAGCAACAGCAGGTTTCTTTTCTTCTTTTCTTCTTTATTTTTTCTTGCTGTCTCGCTTTCCTCTTTCCCCTTTCCCCTTTTCCTCTTCCTACCTCCTTCTTCACCTTTACCTCTCACCTCACCTTCTTCACAATGCCAGGTACCGCACAACTCCCCATGCCCGGCGGCCAACAGCAATAAGACCTGCTCCAGGCTTTGGAGCTTCACGATTCCCTCTACGAGCTGAGTTTGCGGCTGCCAATCTTGGCCGAGACCCTTGAAAACAACCGAGACATGGGCTTGCCTGTATCAGGCACTGCTGCCGCCATCGAGCAAGACCGAACGAACCAGTGGGAGATGGCCAAGCTCCTATATAGCATGGACCGCTCCGCCATCCGCGCCATCATCCGAGGCACCGTTGCCTACGATACCCTCAACAGCGATGCCAAGTGGCTGCCCGTGCCTCATCTGGCTGAGGGCAATGTCCCCGGCGTTTATGTCATTGGGTTGAGTCGCTGCGACTCCGGTGGCAAGTTCCTCAACATCCTGGAGACCGAGGAGCTAATCCAGGGCCTTCGGGACTACATTGACGGCTACCGTCATCTCGAAGCCCATCGCCACCAAGTCCTAGACCGCACCGCCATCCAGGGGCAAGTGTCCACCCAGCAAGAGAAACTGATCGCCTGGGTCCTCAAGGTCGACGGCCACATGAGCAGTCTCCGGGAGTCCGGCCCCATCCCCAAGGCCAGTTACATCGAGACACATGAGGATGAGCAGGCTATGGAGGCCCTCACTACGTCGTTCCAACGCCGTTGCAACGCGGCCCTTGATCCTACTAAGAAGGTAAGGCAGCTCCAGAGTCCTCTCTACGTCGGACGCTCTTTCAGTCTTGCGCTCTTTATGAGCAACTACTCGAGCAGCACCCTAGAGGGGGTGAACAAGCCGCTGGCACTGACAGTCAACGTCCTTTCGGCTCTCGGGCTCGCCGTCCAGCTCACGGCCAAGGTCGCCCTCCGTATATGGGAGACTGATCAGCTACCTTTTGCCGAGCAGCTTGTGACTACCATGGCTGGGTCACTAGTCTACCAGAACGGCTTCAATGCGAGTGAAGCTGGAGGGACCAGCCAGTTCAGCGTCGACGACTCGATGCTCCAGACTTCCCGGGAGCTCGTCATGAGCCGCAACCAGACACTGCGGCTAAATCTCGAAAGGGCAATTGACGAAACAAAGAAGCGAGAGGCGTTTCTCCAGTCCCTAGAGAAGCTCTCGCAGTCGGTGCCTCAGCTAACGGACAGAATTGACCGCCTGACAGACCGGGTCAACAGCGGTGCGACCTTGGCAGAGGTCAAGGCTCAAGTAGACGAGATTGTTACTGAATCTCAGGAGATACAAAGAGATGCTGCCTTAATTGGGGAGATTGCGGAGAGGGCCATGAATGTATGGAAAGATGCAGAATTAGAAGGAGAAGATTAATTTTACATAAATACTACTCAACCATTTCTCTCCTCCTACTCATGTTTCTGCCTCTCAATAACCTCAAATTGCCCAACGCCGTCAACATGAAGAGGCTCAGGGACTGGAATTCCCTGGATGTTACATGTTACCCCATGCGTTCGTCAGGGCACCGCCCGTCTCTCCTCCCAGAACCTCTCGTCGACTCCTCTGTTCGACTGGTTTGAGTAGTCGGATGTACTGACTGAACAATGCTCTGATTGGTCTATTTGTCAGCTTGCTTGTCTGGGTGTTTTTATTTGCTCTGATTCGTTTACACTTATCCCGATCGTCCTATTGGCACATATTGCACGGTCAAGTCCAAGTGTTCGCCAAATGTTCGTAGCCATTGGTCAGTAGCGAACCAAGCTGGCCTCCAATTCACAACTGACACCAATTTCCAACAGCTGGTAGCAGCTGGCAACAGCTGTGAGATTATTGCATTTGTTTCTCGACTTTGGCTTTTGCATCATTTCTTCCTCTGCCTGTTTTCTTTTCTTTTACAACAACAATAAGACATCTTTATTAGCACCACCACCACCACCATCACTATTTTCACCAAGATGTCTGGTCGGCAACAAAACCAAGACCACATCGGCCAGCAGCAGCAGCAGCAGCAGCACCAAGGCCAACAAGCCCAGGGCTCCCAGGGCTCCCAGAGCAATGCCTCGCAAGGCAACGCTCCCCCTCCCAACCCAACCCCCACCCTCTCGAGCAACGCCAACCAGGGCAATGCCTCGCGGCAACGTGCCCCCTTTCAGGCTGGTTTCAGCGGCCCTCCTCGTCGAAACAGGAGCGGCGCGCCGAAAGGTGTTGAGAAACGAGGCCGAGAAAAGGCCAATATCGAGAAGCGAGGCGCGGGCCGAGAAAAGGCCTCGACCTTCAGCCTCGTGCCCACGTTGCGGCTCAAGCAGCTCGTCAACACGCAGGGCAAGACGGTCGGCATGGACGTGGTCAACCCGTCCAAGGGTGGCGGCCCCCAGAACCGCATCGTGGCGCCCATCTCTCGTATCCCTCACGCCTTCCACGGCAAGACCTCCAACGCGGAGGACGCCGCCAACTTGATCAAGATGGTGCAGGAGTCGTCCGGCAAGCGGGATGTTTATATGATGGCCATACCTCTCAACACCGAACTTTCCAAGACGCTGAGGGAGAACAGCAAGCTGTGGCTCCGAAGCATAGACATACCCGGCGGCCAGCGGGCCCTGCCCAGGCCCGGGCCCTCCGATGAGGGTTCCCCGGTGCAGGTCTGCTGCAACTGCGGTTCGTCCCGCCACCGTATGCAGGACTGCCTTCAGGTCAGCGACAGGGGCACCATTGATGCGTGCCCTTTCTGCCACAACAAGACTCATCTCATAGATGAGTGCAGGCATTGGAGTGAGAAGGACCCCGACGCCAAGATCGGCATCTTGATCGAGAGGCGTGGCAACATGCCACCGTACGGGACCGCGATTCGCTGGGTCTTCCATCTCGTGCAGATCCTGGAGGACAATCCAGGTTTACGTCTGCCCAACTCCTATCCCTGGACAACCAACTTTATGTTTAATATCTCCAGGGACAAGCTTGACGAGTACCAGCGTTTGGCTGAGACGGCCCAGCATCACGATCTGCCCGTCGACCCGGCGACGGCGGATTGGAGTGCCGTGCGCTCTACCTTCGGGCTCGGAAACTAGCTGACGAAAAGGATGAAGCAGCAGGGGGGTATCAAAGGAGGGTAGCGAAAATAATAGAATGTGGGTTTGTGCCGAGCATCTTATACTTGGATCCCGTGATGTTTGTCCATTTTGCTCAAGATAAGTACCTTATGCTAAAGTCACAGCCGGCCTTGAATTCAAGCTATCTTGTAAAACTGCAGCCTTCAAAATGCGCTGATAGCTGCTGCTGCTGCTGCTACTGCTGCTGCTGCGAAGAGCCGTATTGTTGATAGTAGCCAAGAGCCTTGTGTCCTCACGCTGCATAGATGTCTAGTTGACGGGAAGAGTGTACGATGCCGACATGCTGGAAGCTTCCAATGAGGAAATATGGACATTGGTAGTTGAACCAACGAGACCAGAGTTATTGAGCGCCTACGTTTGCAATCAATATATATAATACAATGCAGCCTGTCCTCGGTCGGCAGCTCGCCAGTGTCGCAGCTGGTAACCAGCTGGCAAATCACCCTAAGTTACTCGCCACTTAGGTTAGGATTTAGGTATCCATCTTCTTGGGGGATTCAAACATCTCTCCCAATTTCTTCTCGTCTCCCTTTTTCACCTTCTCACGTTTTCGTCTCCTCGTCCGTTCCTCCTCTCGTCCGTTCGTCCATTCGTCTTGAGCTTCCATCTTAGACTTTTATCTTTCCACAAGCTTCCATATTCTTGAGCTTCACATTCTCACGCCTGCATCTCCTCGCAAGTTTCCGTCTTCCAGCTCTGTCATCTTGTCTCGCTTGCACTTTTTACATCTTCACGTCGCCCTCGCGTGATCTTTTCTACCAACAACGTCAAGATGGCTGGCTACAATCGAGAAGATGGCAACCGAATTGCCAGCAAGGAGGCGGACGAACATACTGCTCAGCAGAACAATACCTCCTCCCAAAGCAATACCTCTTCAAGCAGCTCTCAACAGCCCTCTCAGGACAACAACGCCCGCCAGGGCAATGCGTTCCCAGGAAGCAGCAACTCCGCCTCTCCAGGCCCTGGCGCCGGCTCCGGCCAGGACAACACCGGCGGCTCTCGCACCCCGCGCCCGCTGCCAAGTCAAGATGGCCCTTTTGGCCAGGACGGCCTTTTCGGCCCCATGCCTGGTGTGACACGGGGGTTTCACGGAATTACGTCCAACCCAGAGGACGCCGCCCTCTTAATTGAGAGGGCCAAAGAAGCCTGGGGCTGTGAAGAGATTGAGTTTTAGATGATTTCAATCGACAGCGACCTCGCCAAGGAGATGAGGGAGAGCGGTAGGGTGTCGGTGCCCCCGACCGCCGACCGCCGCGAGGGGGAGGCAAAGGGGAAATAAGGATAAGGCTGGTCGGGGGCAGGTTGGTGGTCGGGGATTGGGTCTCGAAGATTTGGAACGAATAGCGTTGGCACTTTTTGGAGGATGAATACATGGTTCTTGTTACTGCCTGCATCGCATTGCACGTCCTGAGTGATTTGATCCGACCTAATTAACCGAAAGGGAGAGTTACGAGATGTGGTTGCCGACAAGGTGCTTCCTCATTTTGTACACCTAGTTGACAAGGCAACATCAAGGTTATTGTCGATGAGATGTATTCTTGCACCGAGGTCGGGAGGGCGAGAAATAAGATGGGATCGAACACGCATATCGAATGCTGGTTTGCGCCGTAGAAATGTAGATTTCAAGCAAAGTCTCGCCTGCCAGGTACATTGTTGAAGGGCACAAAGCTTCTCCCTGCATGGTCAAGGTTATCTGTGAATGCTTGACACATCTAAATAGAATGCTCAGTGACTCCTTCCTGCGTCCAAGGTAGATCCCCAACAAACCTTGACATACCTGGGGACCTTGGTGGCAACCTAAGGCCACATATATTTAGGTCCATCCTCCATCCCAGCAATTCACCTTCTCCTCCCTACTATTTTACCCTCTCCGGCCTTCCACCTCTCTCACATAATCATCAATGGTAAGTACAATACCCTCCCGCTTTGGGCTGAGCTTACCATATTCCAGAATATGTCTCTATCTCGATGCTTGATCCGTTTCTTCTCTCCGCGACCTCGACTACCATGTTCTTGTCTGCGACCTATATCAAAGCTTCCACAACCCCAGCTACCACACCCGTCTCCACGAGCCGAAACAATAGCCTCTATCAACCTGACGATAGAGCAACGTAATGCGGCGGCGAAGGAATTTGCCCAGACACAGCAGAAGATGTATGAAATAGATCGATTTATTGAGTGGTCGAAGAAGGCTGTAACACTTTGGCCCTAGGGGTGAAATACGAAGCCATCTTCTCAGATTTATATAACAAATTTACGCAGACGAGTCGCGCTTATTGACAAGCTGATTGCAGTGTGAGTGATGGACGCCTAATGGCCTCAAGTCTTAGTTGCAGCATCTCGTCCAGCATACGCAGCCGCCGCCCAGCCAGCTCGACGTCCAAACACGGCCCCAGATGTCAGTCCGCTTCCTCCAGGGTAGTTGTCATAAAAGAGCCCCCCAACCATCTCACCAGCGCAAAACAACGGCACAGTCGAATCCGAGATGACTTGAGCGGTCTCGGGGTTGATTGCTAGACCTCCGAATGTAAATGTCACGCCGCACGTCACCCTGACTGCCAGAAAAGGACCCGTTGTGAGTGGTGTGGCCCAGTTTGACTTTGCCAGTGCCAATTTGCGTCTGCTGGACTGCGTGGAGAGACCGTCTTTGACAGCTGGGTTCAGTCTACGGCCAGGATTCTCTTTGCTGAATGCAGCCACGGCTTCGTTGTACTCCTCGATGGTCTGGACAAACCGGTGAGGGTTTCTCAACCCATGCGCGACGCACTCTTCGGCCAGCTTTTCAAGCGTCGGCGCG
This sequence comes from Rugonectria rugulosa, assembly GCA_023509875.1. Classification (NCBI taxonomy): domain Eukaryota; kingdom Fungi; phylum Ascomycota; class Sordariomycetes; order Hypocreales; family Nectriaceae; genus Rugonectria; species Rugonectria rugulosa. The sequence goes on from JALNIO010000113.1 coordinate 72,869, forward strand.
GTAATCTTCTTGACCACCCCATCGCGATACTCTTCGCTCCTCAGCCAGGGCGTCGTCTGCGCATCCCACACCTGAAAGGCGACGTGGCCGGGCTGCGCGAGAATGGCCCTGCCAAACACGGCGTACGTGTAGTTGCGCAGATCGAGACCCTCGTCGACGAACCGATCGCCCTCCAGATTCAGCATCAGCCCCAACGGATACCCCGACTTGGTGAACTCGTTGGATACGCCGCGGTCGCCCGAGTCAGCGGGCGCGTCGGCATCCCAAGCGACTGAGTGGCAGCCCGACCAGTTGCCCGCCTGCTTGGCCGCGACGTCACGGATGGCCATCTCGAGGCACGCGCCCTGGTTGTACGGCGTGCCGCGCACCTTGGCAAAGTCCCAGCCGGGGCCGAGATACTGCGCGCGCATCCGGGGGTTGGCCTCGAAGCCTCCAGCGGTGAGTATGACGGCCTTGGCGCGGATCTCGTGGTCTTCGAGAGGAGTTGCAACCACGACCGATGTGGCTGTAAGGCGCTTGGCTGAGGTAGAGAACAATACCTGGATGCCTAGGTCTTGTGCGATACGACGGTAGTCTTCAATCAGGCCTTTGCCGCCGTCCTGCGTTTTAAGACAGAGGCCGCCCCAAAACTTGAAGCGCCCGTCAATCTCGTACGCTTGCCGATTAAAGGACAATTGGAACCGCACACCTTTGCTGGCCAGCCACTTGACCACATCGTTCGAATCGCCAGCCAGCGTCCGCGCGAGATCCGGGTCTGATCTCCCCAAGCACACACGCTTAATGTCACCCTCAAAATCGGCAGCTGTGTAGGGCTCGAGATAAATCCTGTCTGCCACGGCAGCGGCGTTGTTCACGATCGGTAGCACATCCGGCAACCCACCGTGGACGGTCCGGAAGGCGCCCGCCGTAAAGTAGGTGTTGCCGCCGGCCCACTCTTCGGGGCAGGCGTCGATGAGGAGAACGCGGGCGCCGGACTCGGCGGCGGAGATGGCCGCGCAGAAGCCCGCGTTGCCGGCGCCGACGACGAGGACGTCTGTGTCTGTGTCTGTGTCTGTGGTCATGGTTGACGAGCTAATGTTAATGTGAGAAGGTATTGTGGTCAAGGTGCGGGGAACCATGCCGGTTGGTTGATCCTACGCAGACTGGGTGAGTAATCGATGTCGATGATGTGCAGTAGATGACTGTTGCAGGTTTGTCCTATTGGCCGGTTCTCATTTCTATACCATGTACTTGCATCTGCCGCTCATATCTACGGTTCTGTATAATTCGCAAATGTTTTCCTCAACGGTCGAATACACGTAGTGCCAGATCTCGGGCCGTTGAACTCAATCTCAGCCTCACTGGATCAACCAACTACATTCGATAGATGGATAGGACAAACGTGTACAAAGGCACTCGACTGTTATCGTGACAACCAATTTGTCACTGGCCTGTCCAATGATGGAGCTGATTACATGCGAGCTCAACAGACGCAACTGCCCGACCTCCGCAAAGGTCTAGTGGAATGGTATACGAGAGACCAAGTAGCGGTACATACCCCGCATTGCGTGACGGTTACCGACTAAGATGGTATTGGCAAGGCATCACGTACAGTAGCAAGCACAAGTGACTCTTACATTTGTCGGATACGCTCGGTTAGGATGCCCTGGTAGCCTGGAAGTGCTAAAAAAAGACACATGGGTTAGGTGAGTTGCGATGCAATGCGACCACTGACGGGAACTACAGAAAAACTACTGGGCAAACGGACTGAAACGTAGAATTCTTTTGTCTACTTAAACCTCCAAAAAGCTAGCCAGAAAGTCCTTCTTTCCCAGGGGCACACCCTTGGCCCGCAGGATCGAGTACGCGGTGGTGATGTGGAAGTAAAAGTTGGGAAAGTTGTGCGCCAGGACGGCCTGCTCGACCGTGACCTTCTTGGTGGTTCCCTCCCAGGGAATGAGGCTTGTCGATGTTAGTTGGTTCAAGTAACAGGGTGGTGTCAAGACTTACAGGTCGACCTCGGTGCCGGCCCGGGCATTCACGGCGGCGGCGTCAACGGCCTTGACCGCCTCGACCGTCTTTTGGATTCGCTTGTGCAGGTCATCAAACGTCTTTTCGTTGTTCTCGTAAAAGGCTGGCTCGGTGCCGGTCAAGCGGCCCAGGGCCACCTGGACAGCCTTGGTGGCATTCTGCACCTGGAAGGACAGCGGCAGCTGGTCCTGGATGAGACGACCCTCGAACAGGGTGCTGAGGTCCTGGTCCTTTTCCTTGGCAAACTGCTCGGCCTGGGTGAGGACGTGGTCGAAGGATGCCAACCCGTTGATGAAGGTGGGGATGATGGCGTCGTAGAGAGGTATTCCGGCCATTGTGTTTTTTGTTTGAAGGGTAGGTATGCTTTGTAATGAGGGGAGCCTACCTACCTACACATGCAAGTCATGGATTTTATATACGTCCCTTTACGATTATTAATAATGTGCCGGAATTACGTGATGCGGGACATCCCTCTCGCATGGGTGCCTGCGGGGAACTGGCCGTCGAGCCCAAGGGGCCAGAAACCGCCCAGCAACCGCCAGCAAAGGGTCCAAACTGACGAAAATCATGTGGGAGAGGTGGGAGATGCTGAAGCGGTGTCGAGCGTCTCGGATGTCGTGATTTGGTTCTGGGTACGATGGCCCGGATCTGTTGCGCCATGTGCCTGCGTATGGCGTCATTCAGGGAGTTGCGGCTGTATCTGGAAGACCTCCCGTTTTAGCCGATACCGGAGAATTTAAAAGGGAATTCGTTGCATTGAGCCATTTGATCTGAATCTTTGGTGAGCAATCTCTTGGTGTTTGAGCACAAGTCCGACTTCCGAAGGGGTCACGAATGACTGGGCCTGTCATTGGTTGCGCCACCAGCGCATCTCGCCTGCAGGCAATTTAGATGCTCGTCGTACCACTGCATTGTAGGTATATTAAAGAGAATTAGCATTGTTACCTTATCCCGACTCCCGTGGTATCTCGCGATAAGCCATACCGGCCATCCCACCAGGCGTTCCACTATCCGGTACCCTTGCGGGAGATTGGATGCTGGTTCCAGAGATGAGTATGACAAGCTTACGTAGAGTCCGCGATGCTGGATCCGTGGGAGGGATCCTGGTATCTAAAGAAATTATCGACAACATACGTTGGCTGCAAAGCCTCACGTCTCGGATTATTGCCTATCAAGATCAACACTGGCACTCGCGCTATGAATTCGTCTCTAGTGTCTACGATCAAGTTGTTGTATTAACCAATAGGTAGGATCAGTTTGGTGACAACTGCCGGGTTGTTGGTCAACTATTCAATTGGTTAGTGCACACAGCTTCGAATACATGAGATCGGAAAGTTGTGCAGAGGTTCCAATACTGATCATAAAATTGCAGACCTGCCCTTCACAACTCCCGCAGTTCGAGGTGTCGATAGCATGCTGGGCTATTGCGGCAACAACTAGACCAACAGAACACAGCGATACCCAACTCTGAAGGCATGCCTGAAGCCGGCAGTTGGCAGAGAGGTGGCAAATTGAGTCTCCAGCCAAGCATGCAGTCTCCCACTTGAGAGTACCTCCTCACCTCAACTTGCACCATCGCTCGCACCCACAAACACCCTTGTTCCGTTGGTGATTGCATCGGGAACTTTGGCGTCCGGGCTAGGCCAAATTCCTAATCAGGCTTGATACCCGATGTTCCGACATGAATGTTGCCATTGTACAGTCTGTTTCACAGCCAGCTTGCCGCCGTAGATGTGGCTCGCCAGAATACGCAACTGTACACCAGCCTCAGCTGTAGCCACTAATATTTCAGCATCTAGACGGATCTAGACATTCTGCCACAGTCAAGTCGTATCCCGTTGCAATTCACCGATTTGTCACCGGCCGATGCAGATGAGGTAAGGTACAGCACGCCGACTGTACTTCTACCATCCAATGGAGAGTTCCGGTCCCGAATAATCCGGGGAAGCGGGGTTGTCTCGCCGCAACATCCTCAGCCATGTTTCGTACGTCATCAATCAGATTCAACTCTCTACTTCGTTTCAAAATGGCAAAGGTACTTGATCTGCCTGACAAGAGAGTCTTGTCCTATTCCCTGGACCATGGGTCAGGCCCCATCGTGATCCTGTCCAATTCCCTCTGTGCGCCGTACGGTGCCTGGGATCATGTCGTCAAGCATCTCAACGAGAATGGCTACCGCACCTTGAGGTATGATCAGCCTGGCCATGGCCTCTCGACGGCGCCAAAAACCCTCGATACCACATTCGATTCCATGGCGGATGATGTGCGACACCTACTGACCAAGCTCGACATTTCCAAGATTCATGCCTGGATCGGGGTGTCCATGGGTGCATCCGCCGGTGTATACTTTGCTACCAAGTATCCTGGAATCGTCCACAAGCTGGCCATATGCGACACCATTTCTTCGTCGCCCATCAATGCTGGAACCGAAGATTCATTCGGTCCAAGAGTCGCAGCTGCCCGGGAAGTCGGCAATCTCAACGCAACCATCCAAGCAAGCCTGGAACGATGGTTTGGCAAGGACTGGCTCCAAGACAATCCCCAGGAAGCGCAGCGCATGCAAAAGCTCATGTCTGCCACGTCAATCGATGGCTTCGAGGCTTGCTGCCACGCCCTGCGCAGCAAGGCATTTGATCTACGCCCTCTGCTGCCCAAGGTTGGTGCCTCTGTCGACGACGCCGTGTGTGTAGTCGGCGAAAAGGACGCCAATCTGCCGCAGGTCATGGCTGAAATGCGAGACACGGTGGAGGAAGGGTTCAAGGATGCTGGTAATGAGAAGAATATCGATTTGGTGGTGATTGAGAATGCCGGACACGTTTGCTTTATTGATGGACTCCAGCAGTTTGTTCAGTTCATGTTGGGCTGGCTGAAGCGGGATTGATACTACGTGGTCAGGTCGTCCGAGGATATCTCTGTCGTCTCCCACTTGTAACCAGGAAGAGTGGTAATCAAACAAATCAGTTTGCTCACGGCTATTGAAGGGATGGAATGTGTCAGGTGTTTGAGCGAACAGCCAGGTCTCGTCTTGCCTAGGTAGGTAGGTACCTAGGACGAATGCTCTTGCTCAGCCTGGGACATACTGCACTGCACAGATGGAAGGTGGCTGGGTGGCAGCCCACCTCACAAAGGAGGGGTAGTCGTACTTTTGCCAGACAGTCAAACTTCTCACAACCAACATCCTTCGCTTGCTCAATCACGTCAAACACACGGCAGAAACCAATTATTGAAGCCAAAGGAATCACCGCTTCCATGGAATTGTCAACTTTGGGCGTTTGTGACTTATACTGTGTGCTTTTCACCGACATGCGTTCAACGGCATCTACCCAAGCGCCCCGAGGCGACAGTTGGAGGCCACTATCACTCCAACCATCGGGCACCATTGCAGATTGTGTCACCTCGCATATCCATCGCAAAACCAACCATTGACAAACCGACCATAGCAGGCAGCCTACCTAATCTCCACTGCGTGTTATGCGGGAGGCCCTCCGTGAATCACGCATCAATGTATGCGGCCGATAACCAGATGAGTTCCCAAACATTTCTTTCTCTCACCCTTCTTCCACTTTGATCTCTCTCACATCACTCTCATCCCACTCGCTGCATCTTGGCACCTGAAAATGTCTACAAATCAGGAACTACTTGATGCTGTGTTCAATCACCTGGTTCTGCCTCCAAAGCTCCTGGGAGCGTTCGATGGCGACGATGCCTTACTCATAGAAACTCTAGGGCGGATGCTCCAGGGCGCTTGCGGTGCGTTTCGCGAGCTCTGCCGTCCGGACGAACGTATCTGGGACACTCTAGAAGCCTCGATCAGAGCTGCTCAGGTACTGAATCGCGAAGACCTTACCAAACACGATATCGCATCAGCATTTGGCAGCTTGGACAAGGAATGGCTGGTCCTTCATGTCGCAAAGCAAAATGCTGCTCTCCTTGTGCACCGAGAATATGGGTATGTTCAACTCGGGCTCCGGGTTTACGCAATGTCTAACTTGTCAGCAACGAAACGGTGATTTTCGAAGCTTTCGAAGTCGCAGCGCCAACAACACAAGTTCTCGAAGCGCAACATGCTCTTACGTGGGACTTTCCCACCCGCGCAGTAGAGATCTCTTTCCACGAATTCGAAAACAAGTGTTTTATCGATGTATTATCCGAATTCCTCGAACAGGCCAGCTCGGAGGCCTTTGAAAAGTTTGCCGCGCGGGCAAGCAAAGGAGGCAAGCAAATCGTCGAAACGCGTGACTGCCCGAGCCCAACTCTCATCAACGAGATGCTCATGTCATTACTGGAGGGTATTGGACAGTCGGTAAACGTTCGGACGATTCGAAAAAGAGTTCGAGACGATGTCGTTCTCGGCTCGTCTGAGCTGCCTTGGAGGCGTTCCGCCTATTGGCTAGTCCTCCGCGTTGCCGTCAGACGTATTCTCTCCAGCTTCAACCAGTCTGATAAAGGCATCGATGAAGCCTACTTCAAATTCCTTGTCTGTATTCTACTCGCAAACTTTCTCAAGGACTGCGTTGGCAAATTGAGGCCCGAAAAGACGTTGACATTGCAGGCAAAGCTGAGTCGTCGCCTTGCCAAGCTTGAGTCTGCAAAGTTGGCAGCTTCGGGATCTCTGCGTTCGACATATGACAAACTATTCGGGGCTACTACTGGCTTTTTCGAGACCATTTTGGACAGTTCCAAGCATCAAGTTGACAATTCATGGCAAGAATACAAGAGAAAGATCATTCGGCGAATCCCAACTCTCCCTCGTCGCGCTCCAGCAGCCGATCTGCAGCTGAAGTTGGTCAACAGCAGTGCATACCTTTCCCGACGGCTTTCGCAAAAGGCGATGGATGTGCCAAAATCCCAGAGCTTGAATATGTCCTCCCTGAGCGAAGGAACCATTTCTCAAGTCAACAAGATGGCGAGCCGCTGCACAGACCTCAGTGACGAAGAGACGACAATGACGGCTCAACTCAAGTCCGCATGGTCAGATCCAAGACAGAGATGTTTTGATCTCTCGCAAAGGCTTCTCAGGTATCTGAGCTCAGCCGGCGAACCATGCAAGGATGACGCGCTCCTCATGAGCAGATATCTCCTCCAATCATTCGAGGTATGGGTAGCCATGGATCAAGCAGCCACCACGGCGAGTCCTCTCCTCAAGAAGTACCATCCCCTTTTCGTTGCTGAAGCACTCGATGTGCTCTGCTTGGTTACTTTGGATGAAATGACCCGCTTGAGAGATGTTCAGCAGTATATTTCACGCCGCATCGCCGAGCGCAGTCCTGGACATCCCTCCATCTTTGACGAGCCGAATCAGCAACACGCCTTTGCTCGGTACTTTAACCAGACCGAAGATGGGAAGCTTGTTGATGACTTGGATTCCCAAATTACCGCCGCTTCCGACCGTTCGAAAACTGCGAAAAAGGCGGAACTTTTGTCTCTCATGGGAGAGTATCGTCAGTTATCAGAGGCCATACAAACTGGCGTCTGCTGCTGCACCCGCCTGCCAGATGGCTCAAAGAACGTAAAGGGATGCAGAGTTTGTTGGCAGCGACGCTCCAGAAACCGATTGAAGATTGATGTACACGAAGACTTTTTACCTAATAAAAATAAAGGCAGGGCTCAACGTGATGCTATTCTTTTTGAGCTGGACGCGCCCGAGTATCTCGCAGGATACCGAATGGCGACTTGGAAATTACGTCTGCTCGGGTCACAGCCTGTTCTCAAGCCCGCTCAGCCCGCGCTGCTCTTGAAGCAATGCCACAATCTCGGTCCATTCTGGAGCCGCACCAACCGGTTTCTGTCATTCACCTTGGCTTCTGATCAGAAAGCCTTTTCCCAAACACACTACAAAAAGCTGAAGCTCCCAAAGTCCTCGGCACAGGTTGTTCTCCCGTTTGGGCCTCGCTTCCACTACTATGATTGTGAGCTGGGCATCTGGGCATCTGATTTGGACACAGTTCCCTGGTTCAAACATCTTCTCGGCTCTTGGATCCCCAAAGAAATCACTGATCCCTACAGTAGCCCAGAAAAAGCGAGCAAGACTCTGTTTTCCCCGTCCTCGTACCAGATCGCTGCCAACTCGTCCAACTGCCCTTCCGGCATGTCTGCACATGAGTTTTCAGCTTTCCAACGGGCAATTTCTGGCCGGAGCCGTCGATTGCTGGTGCTTATTGTCGAGCTCGGGGCGACAAACTTGAACCTCAGCAGTGAGACCACAATGACCTTTGTTAACCATCTGGTCCTACAAGCAGGCCCAGTCGGGGACTCGGACGTCTTGCGCGAAACGCACTGCTGGTTCGGCGATCCGGAATTTTGCGCCAGATTGTGTGAGCAACTTTCCAATTGGCTGGACACGATTGTTTCCAATTGGAGAGAGGTGTTTTGCATGAGCATTCTTGTCACGCTTACTCTGCGACTGCGTCATCTAAGCTCACGAGGATCCAAAGCGGATGAGCTCTTGTCCAGGATTCGCGAAATAACTTGCAGCTGGATAGTTCACCTTCGCCGCGAAATTAGGTCAACTAGCGACTCAGAAGTCGCGCGCAAGGCTGCAAAATATGCCTTTTGGGCCGCTCTCCTTTGTCGGCAGACCTTTTCTGTGTATTCTGATGCTCCGGGATGCCAGAAACCTCCCCGGGCTGATTTGCGTCACTTCTTTCAAGCTTCCATCGCCGTTCAGGAAAATCTTGTGGTAAATCTCGACGAATTTGGTCCACCTCTCAAGGCCTTGTTCCTTCGCGACTTGTGCATGTCTTACTCGATGCGCAAACTCGTGAAGGAATGGGTTGTAGAATCTCACACTTTGCTGGAAGAAGCCATCAATGAGACATGGGCAGATGGAGCACTTTCCAGGGGCAGAGTGTATTCACCATGGAGTTTTGCATCGCAGAAGCACTCTTGGTGGGCTCAGTCTCGGACTCTTGCCACCAAGAGGACAAACTCACAAACTGTTCACTATCACATTCTCCAGGGGCATTTGCTAGTAGATGCCAAGCCTCTAGGAAGGCTACCTCTTGACGTGAGAGAAGACATGAACGTTCGGGAGTTGTTCGGACACCAGCATTTGCTCACTCGCCCGTCAAACCTCAAGGGCATGCAGTATCAACTTGTCAACGAAGTCGAAAATCACCAGATCCACATTGGCCTTACGGACGGCAAGGTCACTATTCGTGCGATTTTCAGGAATTGTCTACTGGAGCTCGTACCGCGAGACATATTCAAGAGTCCTGCAGGCACTGATCTACCTTCTGAGCTCGTCGATGAGTGTGTTCACTGGCTGAATCTCGACACCGGAAAGCTTGAGATGCGCCGCAAGCCAAGAATTTGGCGTCCAAAACGATCCAACTGGATCTTGGACGTGAGAAACCATTCTTGCATCAGAAACAAGATAGTCAAAGCAAATCGGGGATCCTCAAAACCTGGCAGTTCGCTCATCGAACCACGCTCAAAGATTGGAACGCAGATAGCCGCAATCTTTGAGGGCTTTGAAGATGTGGGAAGGCTTACAATCTATCAACCCATTGGTGGTGGCCCACTGACAGTCGAAATGAAGCGCTTGGAGATTCGATTCTTTGTGAACAACCGAAATCTGCTGCAGTGTCCGCAGCTTGCTTCGGAGATGGACCCAGATCAAGATTCAGGCACCTTTTACGGCCTGTCAAGCCAGATTGTCCTCCGCAGTGTCCTCAACCCAGAAAGGCGGAGCATAATTGTTCCCATCGGGAGAGCATTCTCGTGGCGATTGAGCGGGATGCACGTCTCGGTCAATCTTGTCAACGAGGGGATGTACGCCCGGTTTACCATCGACCCACTGCTTGGACGACTCGACTGCGCCCAGGAACCAAATCTCTTGCATCTCAAAACGGTACTGCATGCGTTGACCTCTTTTTGCTTGCCGGATCAGCTGACTGGGCGAACGGGAACCGAGGAAGCTGTCCATTCCTTGACACTGGCTTGCAGCCAGCCCTGGACACCCTTGCCAGGGCTATCCAAAGATTACTTGCTGTTGATGAAGTCTCTATCGCCAAAAAGACACTACTATCCCAAGGGATTCAAGAGCTATCAGAAAGTGGAATGGAACAGTGACCTCACTGCAACGGTTCAGCACGAGGGGCTGGCTACACTCGCGGAGGGCATCCTGCAGCACTCGGAAAAGCTCGAGACCTTTCGATCATCCAACTCATGCCCTACCACGGAGCTCAGAGATGTCTCCACAAGTCATTTGAGTCTTCGAGGCCTGATCCGTCGACAGATATACGAGCGAATCCAATCACCATCCGATTCACTGGTTCTGACCAACGCTGCGCAGATGCTACCGTACGTGTCCAAGCACTCCAAGGCCGAGGGCCGCAAAGTGCACGAGATTGTCAAGATGTTGCGCACAAGACCTTTAGAAATACCCAAGCTTGCGACCTTGCTCTCTTTGTTTAAAAACAAGGAATCCATTGGGGGGTTCCAACACTCTTTTAAAGCTATCAACATTGAGGAACTTGTCAATGTTGACATCTTTGCAGTTTGGGGCCCTCTTGTCCAAGCCTGCCGCAAACAAAACTCTTTAGCCTCCGTCACGCACCTCTTCCTACTCGCACTACTTGCGTTGAACACAGACCGCAGCAGTGCGAAAATCCTCCGCTGGCTGGTCGCCATCGCCAAGCAGCCCAGCCTTTCGGAGATTGAGCCCCCGCCGTTTTCGACTTTTAACCAGTTCCAGGATTCCGAACCACCTCGAACAGGGGTTTTGGCTGCACTCATCGTGGCACACCAGCTGGACCACAGCGAACATCTCAAAGCTCGACGCTCAAAGAGAGCCAGGAAGTCGGCTCTGGGTAGAGTCGACTTTGAACGACGTCAGGCGGACGAGGTGCAGGAGATTGCCCAGCTGCTCGTGCAACAATGGCCTAATATCCCCAAGGACGTTGGTGAGCTGGAGGATTTGGTTCAGGAGTCTACTTTTGAGTACGTCGACATGGCCAAGGCGTGGGACGGACTCAAGCCGGTTTTTGACAATGAACTGCGTAACCGCGCATTGTCTCGGTACTTTAATCAACTGCAAAATGCTGCTGATCAAATCCCGCAATATGAGCCACCAGACTATGACTGCCTCAGTCCTCCGCCACCGACAATCCGCCCCCTCGCTAGAGGTTTCAAAGCGCCGCAACTGTTGACCGACCTGGCTTCAAAAGCACATCACTCCAGCGACTTGGATGTAACTTCTATTGGTCGGTCTCAGCTTGTGCTGCCAACCCTTTCAGTGTCCGTCAAGCCATCCTCGGAAATTCCTCTATCCAGCGAGTTGTCATCCCTGAGTGCAATCATAGACTCGTTTGAGTCTCTAGGAAATGCTACACAAAGACAGTATGGAGAGGATCTCAGGTCATCTTTCCAGGCGCTCGTCCAACATTGCCAAGCGACAGTGCCCTCGCAGCAACCCCTTGGTCACAACGAGACTGTTTCTCGGATTCATGAAACAAGAAAAGTGCTCAAAAGACAGACCGAGAGCATCAGGAAATCGTTCTCCCGTGGCGAGGAAGGATACAAGTGGCTTGCTGGAAACCTGTGGCCTTGTTCTTCGCCAGTGGCCCTGCTGGAGCTTCTTCGAAATGACAATCGTGGTCATCTGGGACCCGGGATGAGGGAGAGCCTCGTCTCGTACGGAGTGCTAGTCACAGAACTGCAGCGACTTGACCGAATACACGACGCACTGCGTTGCAACGACGCGAGGCGACTCCTCGAGGAAAGCAACCACACCGGTCACTCCAATTGGCGTCCTGTTGACCAGCCTGATTGGCTCCTTCTTGAGATTGACAATAACATGCTCATACGCCCGTCGCAGGTCGACGTCGCCAAAGCAATTGTTTCGCCATCATCTTCCAGCAATAGTGTTTTGCAAATGAACATGGGCCAGGGTGAGTTGACTCTCAAGCCACGTAATTCTGCTAACAGTTTAGGGAAAACATCATGCATCATGCCCATGGCAGCGACAATGCTGGCAGACAAGACTAGCCTCTGCAGATTAATCGTTCCTCGTGCATTGTTACTGCAGACAGCTCTCGTCGTGCAACGCCGCATCGGCCGGCTCATTGGACGCAGTGTCCAGCATATCCCTTTCGAACGAAGGTCACCCAAAAATCACGACACTCTTGCGCTGTACCGGAAGATCCATCAGGATACTCTCGAATCCGGCGGAGTCATGCTTTGCCTCCCTGAGCATATCCTCTCTTTCCAGTTGAGTGGTCTTCAGCAAATCGCTGATGGTGACATGAATACTGCTCGAATCATGACCGAAACCCAACATTGGATTCACGCATCAAGTCGCGACATTCTTGACGAGTCTGACCTCACGCTCTCGCCTAAAACTCAGCTCATTTATCCAAAAGGGTCTCCGGTCATTGTCGATGGAAACCCGCATCGGTGGGAAGTTGTCCAGGACCTATTAGCTCTCGCCGAAGGCCATTTCTCGTCGTTGGAATCGAAGCTCCCAGACAGCATTCAGATCTTTCGGCGTCACCAGGGCTATCCTATTGTTCATTTTCTCAATGTCAAGGCCGAGGACGCTCTCAACTCCATGCTAATCAGAGATATCTGTGAAGGGCGTCTTGCACACGTTCAGTTGGCAGATCCCCTTGATCTGGATGCCAAAAGCAACATTGAACTCATTGTATCCGGCATTCACACCTCTGATTCGACATGGACAAGGGCAGCAGACTCTTTGGCAGACGACGTCTTTAGGCTGAAGAGCCTGTATCTACTTCGGGGCTTAATCTCGGAGCGCATCATCATACTCTGTCTCAAGAAACGCTGGAATGTGCAATTTGGTCTCCATCCAGAGCGAGCACCAATTGCAGTGCCCTTCGAAGCCAAAGGAGTTCCTTCTCCAACAGCAGAATATGGCCATCCAGACACTGCCCTCATCCTGACATGCCTCGCTTTCTATCAGACCGGCTTATCGCAGGACCAGATCACTCGCAGTCTGCACCAAATCACCACAGCAGACGATCCGACGACGCAATTTGAACATTGGGTGCATGGCTCCCAGCTGCCCCCAGCACTGCGACATGTGAATCTTCTCAGCACGGATGACGAGGCGCAGATGTCAGAGCTATGGAGACTTTTACGTTTTGACAGACACGCTCTCAACCATTACATGAACACTTTTGTCTTTCCTCGCCATGCCAAACAGTTTGGGGTCAAGATCCAGGCTTCCGGCTGGGATATTCCACTTCTATCCAGCTCGTCCAGCCTGACTACTGGCTTCAGCGGCACCAACGACAACAAGAGGTTGTTGCCACAGAACATCAGACAGGATGACTTGCCCAGTCTTTTGCACACAAACGCCGAGGTTCTGAGCCATCTTCTCCAGGAGCGGAACAGGACTTGCCACCAGGCTGTCGATTATCGTGGTCAACACTTGACTGAGATGGGTCTTTTGCAACTCCTCCAGAGGGAGAAGATTCGAGTTCTCATAGATGCAGGCGCTCACATCCTCGAGATGGAAAATCACGACCTGGCAGCAGCCTGGCTTGAAGTTGACTCTGAAGCCCAGGGTGCCGTCTATTTCGACCGAACCGGCCGGATCATGGTTAAAGCTCGGTTCCAGAACTCTCCTATGCCGCTCCAGGCCAGTTCCTTTGCAGACAACATGGAGACCTGTGTTGTGTACATTGACGAGGCGCATACCCGAGGTACGGATCTGAAGCTTCCGGTAGAGGCAAAGGGTGCCGTTACTCTCGGAATGGGCCAAACAAAGGATCAAACTGTACAAGGTAAGGCAGCAATCTTGACTATATATTGGATTACTGACTGTTTTAGCCGCCATGAGGTTGCGACAGCTTGCCTCTACCCAATCGGTAGCATTCGTGGCCCCTCCCGAGGTGTACCAGAGCCTACTCGATCTGCGGCCTGATGATCACAAAGTCGGCCATCGGGCAGACTCTCATGATGTAGTGTGCTGGCTACTCGCGCAGAGCTGCAAAGCAAACGAAGACATGTTCCCCCTCCACATTGCGCAAGGATTCGACTTTTGCCGACGTGCCAACGCTCTATGGAAACACAAGAACCGAATCCACGAGAAAGAAAGTGCCGAGAGCCTCCTGAATGTCATATTACAAAGGGAGGATCAATCGATCGAGGAGCTCTATGGGCCCAGAGCAGCTCCGACAGAGCATCTACAGCTCGACTTTCCTCAGCTTGGTAGTTTCAGCTCCAGACTCCATCAGCTAAGAACCAGCCTGCCCTCTACAGCCAAAGTGTCGTCTGCGCTGGCGGAAGTCGAACAGGAGCGGGAAGTAGAGTTTGAGGTCGAGCAAGTCCGAGAAAAGCAAAAGGAGGGCCAGTTCCGGTCGCTTACATTCCCTGGCCTGGATCCTTATATTTCCAAGTTTGTGCAGACTGGCATTCTTGATCTAAAAGGGCCCTTTATTCAAGCTTTTGATTTTGTTGGCATGTCCAAGATTGGTCGAAAGTTTGGTGTCACCGGAACAGGGTCCCAGCTGTTCATCTCAGAAGAGTTCTCCAGGACGATTGTAGGCTTCAACCCGGAAGTCACTGTGGTGGTAAGTCTGCTCCCATTCTCGCTACCAATACTAACGCCGAATAGCGCCCGGTCGAATGGATTCTCTGGAGCCCAATGACAGAGACGGCCCTTGTCGTGATACCCGAGCAGGCCGAGCTTCTTATCCCACGACTGCGAAGATGCGACAAAGCCCCGGTCTACCTCTTGAGCTATGCCCCGCCTGTAACCAAGTCAATGCAAGCCTTCAACACTCTCAGCTTCTTCACGGTTCCGTCCCAGGAGCGACACTACTTTCCTGATTGGCTACGCCTCGAAGTGGGCATTCTTGCTGGCAGGCTGTACTTTGACTACTCAGAGTATAAGTCCGTCCTTTCATGGCTGGGGGTGGACAATCCCGAGGGGCTCGAACCTTCGCCCCCATCCTCCCTGGGCTGCCGTCTATCCATCAAACAGCCCGTCAAGTTCTTGTTGGAATGGCTGACGTTTCGTCGCGAGACTCGGGATATCACGCACAGTCCCATGGGCTACGTGTGCCAACGCCGAATTCTGAGACCGGATCATTCTTTCTTTGCGTCAGCGACCAAGGCGGTTAGATTGACTGGCCAGGCACCCCTTTGCCCTGCAAATGGGGACATCTCTACGGTAGAGAGTGACGAGGATAGTGACTGGGGTGGTGCTGATGATGTGGACATGGATGGTTTTGAGGAGGATATGTAGAGAGTGTACGTACGGGTAAACCATAGTCACCGATGCATTAAAGACTTACCTCGGGAAAGCCTGTTGCTTGTTCAAAGCTGATGCCGTCGGGTGTCCTGACCAAGATGTGATCACCGTCGATACTGGATCAGGCAGTTCAATAAACAAGTCATCAGCGCTTCGTCCTTTGATTGGTTAGGTTACCATCAAGGTTTGTTGGGGGTCCTCAGACAGGAAAAGGGCACTGAGCATTAGACGTTAGGATTCACAGATAAGCGCGAGAAGAAGCTTGTTTCCTCCATATACCTAGCAAGGACCTCATTTCCTCCAGTGCAAATCAAGCCTGTGCGTTCGACTCATGTGCGCCGCCCAACTCGGTTCAACACTTCGGCGGTAACGGCATCAGGTCAGAGGTCGTAGACACCGTGGATGATATCTATGAGCCAAGTAAAAGCCAGACTGACTTACCGCTGTCTATTCCAGGCTTTCTTTCAATTGTCTCATGGCCGTTCTGCGCAGAACATACAGCTACACCATGCTGAAGTCGAACCCCGTTCCCAAGGCAGACTTGGAATGGGCTACCAAAGCCAATCCCATGCTGTTACTAGCATGGGCGTCTTACTTCGACTCCCGAGACTCGGCCATTGTCATCCGTATGAATATTGTGAAGTAGCGGGATTGGGAGATTTGAGCTGTCGTGTATGCTGCAAGTCGCCAGTTGGATAAAAAAGGCCAGATTCCTGCGTCCTTCATTATCGCCGAGGAAAACATTCCATCTCCCCATCGACAAGGAAAATTCGGCCGGCGAGCCTGTCAATTCGGATGTTCATTCTGTTCATTCAGTCTCCCGACTTGGCCACACGATCGAAAAGGTCCTCTTCTAGTATCGAAAGACGTAGCCGCTCCGAAATGCTCTCAATCTACGCCTTGGTCTTGGTCGCTGCCGCGTTCACATGGAATTCAGCTTCGCATTCCGCGGCCACTCCAATTTGCGCATCCTGCAGACTCGTCGCCGGTCTCGTGAGAGCTAATTAGTCCTCATATAATGTTGCAGTGATCGCGACCGGTGAGGGCATGGCTGTCGACTTGTTGAGTCTCTGGGCGGTGAGGTGCATCGATTCGTCTGATGAAATTGGGTTGCTCATGACTGCGACGCCAGCCAGACAGAGGTTGCGAGATGTTGTCGACATTCCCTGCCCCTTGCCTTGACCCGAGTTCGGCCAACTCAACGGATTACGTCTCGCTGCATAATGTGCAGTCTGAATGCGTGAATCTTGACAATGCGGTCACCGCCAATGGATCAGGCATGTTAATCATAAGTCAATTCCGCCCTGCATTGTGTGATTCACAATTGGGATGACGAAGCCCACGTGATTGATAAATGGCACCTGCCGATTGAAATCCCATGAGCATGTGCGTACTCACACCTTCATTTGTCAGCCCCGCATGCGTAATGAGCTTTACCCAGATTCCCATCATCGACTTGGACGCGCCAGAGCCCTCCGATTTGAGGGCTGCCCTGACCGACGTCGGCTTCCTGTACGTTACCAACCATGGCGTCCCTCCCGAAGTGATTGCCGACCTGGTGGCCGTCCTCCCTGCCCTCTTTGCGCTGCCAGACGCGAGCAAGGCCGAGATTGCATTGGAGAAATCGCCGCATTTCCTGGGATACAGCGCCATCGGGACGGAAACCACGGCGGGCAGGGCCGACCAGAGGGAGCAGGTCGAGTTTGCGACGGAGCTAGACGTGGTGGACGGGCCATTATACGAGCGACTCCGAGGCCCGAATCAGGTACGGATCCCATAGTTGAATAGACGTCGCTGATTGACAGTGGCCTGCCATTCCCGGGTTGAGACCAATTGTTGAACGATACATTTCCGAGCTGACCAGCCTTGGTGAACGCTTTCTGCGGCTCGTCGCGCAGGCATTGTCTCTACCCGAGGACACATTCTTTTCGTACCTGTCGGACCAGCACCGCCTCAAGCTGGTGCATTATCCGGCATCCAACGATCAAGGCGTCGGTCCTCACAAGGACTCCTCTGGGTGGTGGACATTTCTCCTGCAGGCGTCCGACGTTCCGGGCTTGCAGGTCCTCAACAAGGCAGGAGACTGGATCGACGTGCCAGCGCTGCCCGGGACATTTGTCGTCAACATCGGGCAGGCCTTTGAAGTGGTGACCCACGGCGCCTGCAAAGCTACGACACATCGAGTCGTCAGCTCGCAGGAGAGGTTCAGCGTTCCATTCTTTCAAGGCGTACGACGTAATCTGACGAAGACGGAGGCGCTGGGGCTGGCCGGCCACTTTGCGCAGTTCAGAGCAGGCAAAGAGTCGAACGAGGGCGAAAGCATTGACTCGCCATTCCTGTCAGGGAGGTACGAGACCTGGGGCGAGGCACAGCTGAGGACCAAGATTCGCAGCCACCGGGAGAATGGGAAAAAGTTTTATCCCGACGTGTATGACAGATATGTGAGCGAGTAAAAAGTGTCCGAAAAGTGTCCGCTACAAGTCAATTCATTGCTCGAGTTTAGCAAACTTTTATCAATCATGGCGTCTTTCACTGCCCGAAGCGGCAACAAGTATTCGTATGTGTACAAGCCTGCCGGCCAGACTCTTTTATTTCTCCATGGCTTTCCCTCTACCCTCAACGACTGGGCTCGCCAGATTGACCACTTTGAAGGAGTTTTGGCTCTGGATCTCCTCGGCTACGGCGGCAGCAGCAAGCCTGTAGATGTCGACAAGTATCGTCTCAAGCCGATGTGTGACGAGATAGTTGAGCTGCTGGACCACCTCGGTCTGTCCCAGGTTGTTGGTGTTGGCCACGACTTTGGGGCGACCTTGTTGTCGCGAATGGCGGCATATCATCCAGAACGATTTTCCAAGTTGGTCTTTTTAGCCGCCGGACCCCCCAGACTGGGAACGCCTTTTGACGTCGATGCGATCAACCAGATGACAAAGAAGATGCTCGGATTCGAGCTGCTTGGGTACATTCCGTGGCTGGCGGATGACGCGCAGTCGACGCTAGAGCAGCACGCAGAGTCAGCCATGAGCCTCATGTTTTGCCGCGACCATTCGCAGTGGAATGAGTGGTTTCGGCCCCTGGGAAAGATGAAGCAGTTTGTTTCCGAGGACAGGCGGCTGCCGATTGGGTCGTGGTACGAGGATCTGCAGAAACACCATCTCGAGGCGTTCGGACAGCCGGACGGGTACAGAGGCGTCATGTGGTATCGAATGTGGAAGGATAATTTGTTTGCGGCCGACGAGGTTGGATGGGAGAAGTTTCAAATCGCGCAACCGACACTGCTGGTGATTCCGAAAGGAGAGACGACTCAGCAGGAAATGCTTGCTGCGTGGACGACCAACTTGAAAACGGTCGAGGTAGATTCTGGCCATTGGGTGCACATAGAGAAACCACGCGAGACAAATGCAGCCATCCAAGAATTTTGTAATTAGTCATGGATGCATCCAGTCAAAGGTATCCAGCAGGTTGAAATTGAAATCGAGTTGCAGTGTCTCCCAGTCCTCGATGCCACTGGCAACATTGTTCAGACTATAGTCCAGGACGCCTTGAATGACCGCTTTGCACTCGGCGCAGAGATCTGCGTTTGGAGCCGACGGCCGAACCCATCCGAGGAAGCCGACGAGGAGACTAAGTTGCTGTATGATATTGGAGCGGCTGGGGCGATCGGGGTGCACGCTGGTGATTGGACGCAGCAGTTCTTGGCAGAGAATGCCTCCTCCAGGGGCAGCATATCCCATCAGCTGGATTGTAAGAGGTCAGCGGATTCAAGCGCTTACGAAAAGACTTACCAGCCATTCAAAGTCTCGGCGAACGCTCGCGAACCGATCCTGGTGCGTCCAGTGGTGCACCGTCAGCGACACCATCTCAAAGCTCGTCACCAGCAGCTGGCCATTGTCTGGCCCGCCAAAGCGCAGCATCAGTCGCTCGATAAAGAAGAGGTTCTGCAAGTGCTCGAGCTTGAGCAGCAAGTTGGTGCACAGCTTGTCGAGATCGGCGTCGGGATCGGTCAAGTCCTCGGTGCGGAACGTGAGGCTCGTGGGAAACCGTGCAACCGTATCAATCTGCCGGTTTTTGATATCCCTGACTGTTAGCTAGGTTGGCTGATCGAGGGAGGCTTACTGTAAATGTTCCAGAGTCTTGTCGTAGCGCGTGCCTAGAGCAATCTCGAGCAAGTCTTCCCTGATAAAGGCAATCATTGTCCGCGCACGCAGCAGCGTACATGACCGCAGGTTGCCATCGCGATTCCATCCTTCTTCGTCCAACGCATCCATGGCACGCTGCAGCACCTCGCCACCAGCATACAAATCGTCGTCGGAGAGATCCATCGGCAGCGGCGTTGATGCATATCTTCCGTGGACCAGCGGCGGCCGTCCGGTAAACGACACCATGACCTTGTCAATGGTGAATACCCGGGCAAAAATGCGTCTTCGATGCTCCGACACCAGGGACGGCTTATACTCGGCGAGAGCTTGATCCGCGTGCAGCCCAAGAAATGTCATCATCGCGACCGTCTCGCCGTGGCGTCTCCAACACGAAAGGCCTGTCTCGTCAGCTGGAACATCCTTGAGTGGGAAGACTCACTGGCATCTCCGGCAATGATGGACTCCATAGTAGACAGTCGGTAGCAGAGATAGAGAATAATGTCATTGCCTTCGGTAAAGTGCAGTGCCAGGTCGATGCAGTACCGGAGCGACAATCCGACCGTGTCAGCGTCGCCCGAGTCCCAAAAGGTCCATATCAGACCGATGGATTCCCATCGGAGCAAGTCCCCCGCAAACTGATCGAGCCACGCCAGAGTGTCAATGTTCTTTTCCCGGAACGGTCGCGTAGTGTTGGACGAAATGATCTGGGCAGCCTCGTCTCCAAGCCCCTGCAGCGTCCGAATAATCTTCTTGACGGCCTGGTAAACCCATGTATCAGACCTACACGGCGTATTCTCCCAGTCAAGAGCGTCATTCGGTCCAGGCAGGTTGCGAAGAACAAAGAGGCTCATCTCGCCAAGAGGTGCAGGCAACTGGGACAGATTACCCCGAGCGCGCGACCGTTTGGGACTCTCATCCAGAATGTCCAAGGATCCATTGACGAGTGTCAGACTGTTGCGCGTCTCCTCAAACACGGTGCTGTGGCTGGTGAAGCCCAGATATCCAGAGCGAGGCGGCGAGGCAGGCAGCAGAGGTGCATCGAGTTTCGGCCTCGTCACCGTGTACACGCACGTCTGTCGTCGCTTCCTGCAGCGGTTGCAGGTGGGCTGACGATGGTCACAAGCAACCTTGCGAGCTCGACATTGGTCGCAAGCCTGCGGACGACCGTTTAGGCGACGAAGCATAGCTGACAAATGGTAGCTGAAGACCAAGTTGAAGCCGAAGTTGAAGCCGAGTGTTGCTTTCAATGTGTGGTGGTGGAAGGTGAGGCTCGGCTTCGGCTTCAAAGTCGGCTTGCGTTGGGTCCCGCCTGCCAAACTTCTACGCGAGGTGGGTCTCGGCTTCCCACCATCACCATCAGCGTGAACGATGGATGCTTACAAGTCGTTATTAGGGCGTGATGAGTCAACGGCGAGGATTCAGATGAGTAGAGGTATAAAGAGTCCGAGGGGTCAGCAAATTGAGAGCGCATAATTATCCATCAGCAATCAGCAATCAGCATCACAATGTCCCCTCTCGGCTCAGACACTTACACGGCAGCCAACGCCTCCGACACTACCCTCGTCGGCTCCAGTGCTCCCCTCGGAAAGAACAGTATGTCAGTCGTCTGGTTTCCCATCACCGCTGACTCTTTAGCTTCAAATCCACCCAAGCTGAGCCTCAAGGAAAAGCTCAAACGAAAGATTGACGGCTCTGTCGATCCAACGAAACCCAAGGAGCCGATCAAGAACTGGGAGGCGCGAGCGAGTAAGTGTCTCGTCCATTGGCGAATTCTGCTGACTGTCCAGTGGCTTTGATGTAATACCTACAGTACCTACGTCAGATATGATAATGATAATTACATTTTGAGAACAACCTTGCCTCGCTCCAACCGCCCACTTGCCTTTTCGTACGCCTGCTTCGCTTCGGCGAGGGGAAACGAGTGTGCTACAAATGTCTTGACCAACCCCAGGTCAATCGCCCTGGCAATCTTGGTCAGCTGCATTCCAGACGGCTCGACGATGAAAAAGACTGCCTTGACGTGCTCCCTGCCTGCCGGGGGGGTTGACCCGAATGCAAAACTGCTCGAGTCCACCGACACCAGGACGTTTGTAAGCGACCACGCCTTTGCCAGGGGCTCTCGTCCAACAGTGTCGATAATGTAATCAAATGGGGACTGGAATTCAAGATGAGCATAGTCAATGGTCTCGTTGGGGCCAAGCGACCGTAGAAACTCGCCATTCCGCTGCGCGGAACTGGCAGCCACCACGTGTAGCCCTGCAACGGCGGCGAGCTGGACAAGGTAAGCGCCCACCGCGCCGGATGCACCCGTGATGAGGATCCTCTTTGCAACGGGCTTCGGAGTGTTCAAATCCGGCTCCGGAACACCGGCCTGTACGAAAAGCGCCTGCTACGCCGTGAGAGCGTTCATCGGCACAGTCGCAGCCTCGGACCAATCGAGATTCTCCGGCTTCGAAGCGAGGTCGCCAATGTCGGCAACGACATATTCAGCCCAAGCCCCGCCTCGATGAGAGCTGACCATTCCGTAGACCTCATCACCGGCCTTGAGCGACGAGTCGCCATTGACAGCCTCCAGGACACCGGAAAAGTCGTATCCCAGCGTTTGGCCAGGCTTGCGGTACGTCTCGGGCCATGCCAGCTCGTCGCGAGTCACTGTGGCTGCGTGAACGCGCACGAGAGCCTCACCGGGGCCTGGCTTGGGAATGTCGACCCGATCAACGACAATGGCCGACACGGGGGCTGGATTGGCCGCAGAATAGGCACCGCCATCGATACGAGCGGCCGACATTTTGAAGTTGAAGCTGCTTGTCGTTGAGTCTGAGTTTCGAGCCTGCATGATGACACTCGTGCCTTCCCGTTCTGGTAATCTCGGATCCGATGCAAGTCTCCGCCGATGCAGGGCCTACACCTCGGCCTCTGGCTAGCAAGGCACAACCCACCTCCGAATCGGCCACGAGCACGTGGTCGCTTATCAGATGGTACAAGACCGGCCCGACTGGCCTCGACATTTGGCAACTTACATCCTACATCATGGCTGGCATCTTGTTCAAAAATGGTCGCATTCTATCCAAGGCCGAGGTCGGCTTCGACGGAAAACCGTCCTTTGCTGAGAGCATGTTTGTCAAGAACGGCGTGATTGAGGCCATTGGTTCACACGAGGAATTGGCAGGCTACGAGGGAGAAACGAGAGATTTACACGGTCACACAGTTTTGCCTGGTTTTGTCGACGGACACATGCATCTGCTCCTGCTGGGTCAGGCTCTACGAAAGGTCGGCCTCGAGCACTGCAAATCACTCGACGACATCCTCACCACGCTGCGCAAGTATGCCAAGGAGAACCCAGACGTGCCGCGGATCCTGGCCAAGGGATGGATGCATTCCATGACTCCGGACGGCGTCAATGCCTCCATGCTAGATGACATTGATTCGCGGCCCATCTTTGTCGACACCAAGGACCTTCACTCGACCTGGTGCAACCACGCAGGACTGGCAGAGATGGGGATCGACGACATGCCCGATCCCGCAGGAGGAATCATCCAGCGAGACGAAAATGGAAAGCCTTCTGGCGTCTTGAGCGAAGGCGCCGTCCTGACTATCGCGTGGCCTCACCTGGCCCAGGTCGCCACCATGCAGGACCGCATCGACTGCATGTTGGCGGCCTTTGAATCCTACAATGCGTCGGGATACACAGGTCTGGTGGAAATGGCCATGGACGAGCACGCCTGGGATGCCCTCCTCGAGCTGAAGAGGCGCCATCCGGAGGCGTCCATGAGAATCGTGGCCTACTGGCTCATCAAGCCTGCCGACAACGAGGCCGAGCGCATGCGTCAAGTCGAGCGGGCGATTGAGTTGACAAGGACGTTCAACAAGGAAACCTCGCCCGATTTGCGCATTGCCGGAATCAAGGTCATCTGCGACGGCATCATTGACGCGTGCACGTCGTATCTGTCCGAGCCGTACTCTGTGGCACCTTCACCACCTCCAATCTGGACCCGGGAGCACCTCGACCCCGTGGTGAAGCGAGCTGCCGAGGCTGGAGTGCAGATTGCTCTTCACGCCATCGGAGACGCAGCCATTCGCATGGCTGTCGACATGCTGGAAAAGTACACCAAGCCCGGGGGCCGACATCGGATCGAGCACTTGGAACTAGCTTCGCCCGAGGATGCCCAGCGTCTTGGGAAACTTGGCCTGACCGCGTCAGTTCAGCCAGTCCACGCAGACCCTGCGATTCTCCGGGCCTGGCCGCGATTAATTGGTGATCGATGCGGCCGCGCCTTTGCGTACCGCGAGTTTGCCGACTCTGGCGCGCTCATGGCCCTGGGGAGTGATGCTCCAACGGCACCGTGGAACCCCCTGCACAACGTTTACGTAGCGACGACACGACGATCAGCAAGGGAACCAGAGAGTGACGAGGTGGTCAATGAGCATTTCCGGCTCGGCGTCTGCGAGTCAGTGGTGGCGGGGACGGCTGGTGCGGCGGCGAGTGTGTTCCAGGACGACCGCGTGGGCAGTCTGGCGGTAGGAAAGACGGCTGATTTCGTCGTGGTCGACATGGAATGGGAGGCCACGAGTCTGCTCAAGTCTGAGATGAAGGAGACTTGGTTCGGGGGCAAAAAGGTCTGGAGTTCATAGATAGTTGCAATGGCCTCATCCTCAGCCCTTGTCCTGATCGGCTCCAGACTTGAGTCCTATCACCTATCTTGACCTGGCCTGATCGGCTAATGTAGTAGGACCGAGCCTTTCCGCGGGAAACCAACCAGAGTTGCCTCCTCTATCTCTTATCCTGTTCGTATCTGTGATCTGATCCCCGCTGCTATCAGTATCCACCGCGTAGCGTTACCCCAGATTGCACATGGGCCGTCGGGACATAAAGCCGGGTGTCGCCATGTAGAAAGAGTTGATCAGACAGACAGTGACAGTGACAGTGAACAATGGCTGAGCAAGACATTCAGAAAAAGGCCTCGGTTGAGGTCGACGTTGAGGCTGATCTCAAGAACGGCACCATCACCGACCTCGATGAGGCCGAGTTGTTCCTTCACCAACATGGAATTCCTCACTCGCGACTCGACGAGCTCATGTCGGATGAGTCCGCCCTCAAGAAGCTCCGTCGCAAGGTCGATTGGTCCTTGATGCCTCTCCTCTGCGGCACCTACCTCCTTCAGTATGTCGACAAGCAGGCTCTCGGCTACTCTGCCGTCTTCGACCTGTTCGACTCGACCGGCATGACCAGCGACCAGTACAGCTGGATGGCGTCCATCTTTTACTTTGGCTACCTCTTTGCCGAGTGGCCTGCTTCGTACCTCGCCCAGCGTCTTCCCACCGGCACCGTCGTCAGCTCCTTTGTCATCATCTGGGGCACCATTCTCGTCTGCACCTCGGCCTGTCAAAACTTTGCCGGTCTCGCAGCCACTCGATTCCTCCTCGGTGTGTTCGAGGCCGTCATCACACCTGCGTTTATGCTCATCGTTTCGCAATGGTTCCAGCGGGAGACGCAGCCAGCGCGTGCGGGCATGTTTTACTGCTTCAACGGCTTCGGCAGCATGTTTGGCGGCATCCTGTTCTACGCCGTAGGTCAGGCCAAGGGCTGGGATGTCTGGCGCATCATCTATGTCCTCTGCGGCGGATTGACTCTCTGCTGGGGTGTGCTGCTGTACTTTTTCCTGCCCAACAACATCCTGACGGCCAAGCGCTACACCATCGAGGAGCGGGCCATGCTCATTGCGCAGAGCGCTCGCAACCGCACGGGTGTGTTTAACCGCAAGATTAAAATGTACCAGGTCAAGGAGGTGTTTTGCGATGGCCAGATCTGGCTCCTGTTCCTGTTCACTCTGCTCAACGAGACCGTCAACGGAGGAATTGCCAACTTTTCCAAGCTCATCGTCAAGGGCTTCACTCACGATGCTCTGCTGACGACCGTCTACGGTATTCCGTACGGTGCCTGCACTGCCATCTTCATGTTTTCTGGTCCCTTCGTCGCCAGCAAGTTCAAGAATGTGCGCACCATTGTCATGGCGGTTTGGCTGATGCCAACCCTTGTTGCGGTGTGCCTCTTCTGGAAGCTCGAGCGGACCAACAAGGGCGGACTCCTGGCCGGTTACTACATTGTAAGTACTCACTCCTGAGCATTCCCGTTCCCTGCTGACTGTTTAGTGTGCTTCATTCATCGGCTCTCTCATTGTTGCTCTTCAAATGCCTGCGTCCAACGTCGGCGGCTACACCAAGCGTACCACGGCCACGGCCTTTGTCTTCCTGGCCTACTGCATCGGCAACATTATCGGGCCCCATGCATTCTTGGGCTCCGAGGCGCCAATCTACCAGACTGGCTGCAAGCTCATCATCGGATGCACTGCTGGTCAGGCCGCGATTGCGCTCACTCTTCGATATGTGCTCATTCGACGAAACAAGCTGCGCGACGCCCAGGGGCCGGTCAATGAGGAGGACGATGCGTTGTTGGATTTGACTGATTTCGAGAATCCCAACTTTAGATATTCTTACTAGATGTAAATAGCTGTATTAGACGTAAATATTACCATCCAGTTGATGACATTTGTAAGGAAATCTTTTACGTTGTGACTTTTCATGTATCGTGACTTGATGTAAATTTCCAACAGTCGTGACTTCTCAACATCTACTCCCGACGTCATCACTTCCTGCTAGGTACCTTACGTAGGTACCTGCTCAACACATCACCGGCAGTAACATGTCTACTTACGTCATTCAATTTCCTAACTCTCTCTAGTCATGACTTTATATCTCAACAATTTGTCTTCATGTCAATTCATACGTCTAATCCTCCCACTTTGACGATACCCTCCACCAGAATTCGCACTGCTCCTTTCCCCATTGATAGTCGACCAACTGCGCGGCAACACCAACACTGGTACCGCCCGCTCTCTCGTCGTTGCCCTCTCCAAACAGCATCGTCAAGCCCTTGCCGTCCTTCCATGACTTCCACTCGGGTCTCTTGGAAAACTTGCCCTTGAGGACATTGGGATCACCGTGGGCAATGAAGCTGGTGCAGTACGCGTGGAGGTCACCCGCCGTTTCATCCTGCGCGGACGAGATCTCGCGAACCTCCTTGTTGTACGTCTGATAACGCATCTGGTCGCCGTGGTTGGCGCCAAACAGCGCAGTCTTGTTGAGAGCCCAGTGGTACAGAAACACCGGCTTGTCCTCTTCCGAGTGCGACGTCGCCCAGATGGCCGTCTGTCGCACAGGGCAGGTGTACGCATACTGACCGTAGGCAGCTTCGAGTCGACGGTACTGTCTTCCCACGCCTTCAATGCCGCGAGTCTCGAGGTATGGCGAATTTGGATCCGTCTCGGGATCAGGGTACAGGCCCTCCAGCTGGGTAACCTCCTCTGGAGTCAGGTGAGGCAGCAGCGTCTTGAAGAAGTCGGTAAAGTCCTCTGGCTTGTCGGCCGTTCTCGGGACGTAGTAGGCGCCTTCGTTGTGAGTTGACCCCGTCAGAATAGGAACCCGGTTGAATTTTCCCGACTTCCACGCATCCAGCGGACGACGAGAAATAATATTTCCGTCAATCACAGGCTGCCAGGCCCAGCGGATCGAAGCGTCGGACCGTGCAAACACCTCCTTGCCGGCCTTGTCGACCGTTTCTGAGGGCAGACCTCGAAGACAGGTGAGAATCTTGGGATCGAGCAGGTTCTTGAAGTGCGCGCAGGGGGTGAGGTCGAGAAACTCGCGAAAGTGCTCCGTGTTGAGGTCGGCATCGGGAGGGTGGACTGCTCGGGCAGTGTGCGCACCAGAGTCCATGATGGCCTTGTGGTACAGCTTCTTTGGCTGGTGAATGTCCATGATGAGATGGCCAATCTGGTTAATCGGTCAGCGACGCTCACAACAACCGTGCAATCGCAAGACTTACTCCGTGGGCGGCAGCACTCAACCCCATGATTGTCACGTCATCCTTGTCACCGCCAAATGCCTCGATATTCTCCTGGATCCATTCCAGGCACGCATACATGTCCTTCAGCCCGAGGTTGAGCAGGCCCTCCTTGGCCGTCAGTTCAGTGTTTAGTCCACCAAAGACGCCAATTCGGTACTGCATGCTGACGGCAATGAATGGTTCCTCGGAGAATGCCAGCATGGAGTGCGTGTTGTGCATGCGAGCGGCGCCGCGGTTAAAGGCACCACCGGGAATCAGCATGGCGACAGGCAGCTTTCCTTTGGCGGGCGTGTGGCCGAGCGGGCGCCAGATGTTGATGGTGAGGCAGTCTTCAGACTCGTAGTCTGGGCCGAGGATCGGGTCTTCGAGAAAGGGGACCAGTTGCTTGCCAGGACATCTAAACGGTCAGCTACATCTCGTGGAGGCGCATGGGACTTACCTTGGTCCAAGGTAGAAAGCTCTCACGGTATCGTCACTCGAAGGTACAGGTTCAGCCGGCAAAAATCGACGTTCGCCAACCGGCGGAATGGCATAGGGAATTCCCATGAAGCCTTCCAGAGGTTTAGGAAAGTCATCGTCAATCAGGCGACCGACAATGGTGCCCTGTCGAATCTTGACTTCTGGAAACACATTTTCCTGCTGTTTCCAACTGTTCAAGCTGGGATACGCAAAGATGGCTGCCAGCAGCAGCACAATGCCAGACAACGTCAATGGCGTACTTGAACTCGTCTTTTCGGCCATCTTCTCTTCATCAGCCATGAAGCTGCAGAGTCAATTCAATTCATGCGCGGTCCGTCTAGATAAGAGCTCTCGAGGCCGTTGTCGCAACCAGCAGTGGAGCTCTCGCCATGATGCCAACGCTCCTATCAGCCCCGCGTTCCAGTTCGTATGATTCAGAGGGGAAGTGGAGCGTGGTGGAGTGAAGCTACGGAGCTTGATCTGGAGCCGAGACGGAGTCTGAACGAGGCCGAGTTTTCCGCGGAAATCGAGTCATGTTTGGTAACGTGCTTGGTATGATATCGGCTCTAAATCTACTCCGCAGTCTAAATCACAATCCCGCGCTGCTGCCATCCCCCCCTGCCTTTCCAAGCCCAGAGCAGCAAGACGCAGCCAACCCACACAGTAACCGCTTCGGCCCAAAAGGTAGACGAGTAGCACCCTTTGCCGTAGCAAAAGAGATCCTCCACCGATAATCCGGTGTGTGCCTGGTACACCGCAGAGTAGACGAGTCCCCAGAATGTCGATCCTACGGCAGGCAGCATGGCAATGATGCCAAAGTTGGTGGAGAAGTTCTCGACGCCCCAGATGATGGTCACAATCAGCGGCGTCAGGCTGAAGATGGCGCCGTAGCCGGCACCGACCAGGCCAGAGACCAACCAGAAGCGCTCGGGGTGATTCTGGACAGCTCCGGACGCGAGAATGACCAGGCCCAGGGACAGCGTCAAGGCAAAGGCAAGCAGAAACGCAACGCGGGAAATGGTGAAGCGGTTCGACGTCGATCGATGAGGCGTGACTTGAACGTGCTGCGTCTGCGGAGACGGCGCCAGCAGATCGGTCAGAGTACCGATGAGGATTCGGGACATGGTGCTGGTGACACCAAAGATGGACACATGTGTGGCTGCCGACGTGTGCTTTCCCAGGGATGGCGGCGACAGCGTGCCAATGACTGTGCCGAGGTTGTTGATGAATGCCTCGCCGGGGCCGACGGCGAAGAGAAAGGCCAGAGCAAACGGCCACATGGTTCTGTCGGTAAGGAATCGACGAGTCTCGGCGTTGAGAACCCAGTTCTTCTTCCACTGGGCGTCGTCGTCCTTGGTGGGCTCTTCCGGTGCCTCGACAGTCCCGTAGCTCACCGACCGAGCAAGCAGGGCACTGCCGTCCAGCAGGCCGCTGTGCTCCAGCTCCTCGATGGCTTCGTCGATGAGGTCCTGCTCGTCGACGATGCGCAGCGTAAAGGTGCCGATAATGCCCAGAGACGTATTCAAGACTCCGAGGAAGATGAAGAACCGATACACGTCCAAATCACCATCGCTAAACAGTCGGCTGCCGCCAATCTGGCTCAGCCACATCGGGCTCAATCCGAAGCACGTTATAGGGGTGGCCAACGCAAGTCCTCTGTACTTGCCCTTGCCAAAGTTCTTGGCGCAGGTCGAGATGGAGGCCATGTAGATGCTGCAGGTGGCGACACCGATGCACACAAAAGCCAGCATCATCAGCGGCAGCGACCAGTCGCTGTCGTGATCTCCGCTCCTGTTCTGGAGGTCCAGCCTCCGGTAAACTCCGGCCGCCGTTCCGTATCCTCCGCCAAAGAAGACGGCCGCCAGCAGCGCCAGCGGGGCTATTCCGACTCGGTCGCAAACGTATCCCAATATCGAGATGGGCAGGTAGAGCGCAATGGAGCCGGCAATGGCAACGGCGTTGACTTGAAACTGGGTGTAGTGCAGACGCGACTGGAACAGAGGCGCGTACAGCGAAAAGACGACAATCGAGCCGCCGCCGAGGGCGCAAAGGTTGGCCACGACAAACGAAATCAGCCGGACGGTCCGCTTCGTCTTCCGCCAGCGCCGGTCGTCTTCGGAGACGGTCGAGGCATAGCTGGAACTGATAATGGACGCTCGGTCAGCGCGATCAACGAGGGGAGCAGTCTCCATGGTTGGTGATCATGTTGAAGGTCAAAAGGAAGTGATCACGTCAACGGCCGGAGTCATGAGCGATCCACGTCATAGTACGTACCTAGTCACGTGACCGCTTATGTCTCATCTCGATGACAACGTCGCATTTGACGCGAGTAAATCTGTGCAGCTGATCGTTTTGAGGGTTTTCAATCGTCAAGTTCCACTCCTTTTCCGGAGGCGGCACTTGCTTGGGTGCGAGCAACCAGAGCCTGCGTCGCGTGGGAATCAGCACCCGGTCGTCGTCCTGGAATAGCGGCCCCACGAATCCGCTCTCCTGGTTGTCGACATTAAACGGGCGATACATGACGCATTCGGGAACGCTGCCGAGCGGGTTAATGGCAACCATGTAGAGTTTGAGCTTTTCGTCGCGGGAAAGCTGGTGGCTCCAGACCAGCGTAAGCCTAGAGTTCCAGACGCACAAATCCTCGAGGAGGTTGTGAGGGACATTGGCTCGAGGTGTGTACTCGTGCGCAGGATCCCATATGAGTTCCCCGCCGCGCCAGTGATAATGGTGGTGCTGGAATGTCTGGCCAAAGACGTTGAAATTAAGTGCTCCCAAGTCTCCGGATTTCCACAGTCCGTGGCATTCGTCCCTGGCGTGAGAGGCAAACTGCTGTCCTTGAAGACGGTGCAGGACCAGAGTAAACGTTCCGTAAGTGTCGGCCTTTTTGAGGGAAAACGACAGCTGAGCCCAGGAGGTGACGGTCAAGCAGTCGTGGTTGAGGTCTTGCAGGGGATTCGGGATGGGTTCGACAGCACGCCACACGACGCGGCCATGCTCCAACTTGACAACCTCAATGGTGCAGAGACGGCGGTCTGGGTTGTTAGCTACGTAGCTGAGGCAAGGGACAACTCACCTGGCTGGAAGTGTCTGTGACATTGTACAACAAACACACTCGGCTCGGTTGGATGGAGGATCAGTCGAGGAACGAAATCCCGTGTAGTATCTGGTAGACCAGCACGATCAATATCCAACTGAGTCGCTTTTCCAGTCCAGCTCCATGTGACAACTTGGCTGTCAACGGTGACTGCGCCCACGCGTTCGCCTTGGACAAAGCAGAGAGATGCCAGGTTGGGGAGGTGGAGAATCTTGTATTCCTTGTGTTCGAGGTGGTGGATGTGTCTAACAATTAGCGAGGTCCAACAGAGGGCAGGCGTCTTACACTCTGCTGGATTTGTGGGTGTCGTTGATGGCAAACACAACCACCAGCTGCTTGCTCAGCCCTCCAAGTTGGCAGGCCCACGGCTCCTCCAGCTGGGGGCAGACAACGCGTTGACGGGTCTTTTTATCGAGGTCGTCGACAATGATTAGGTCGCGACGAGGCTGCCACGCAACCTTGCCGTCGGCGTAGCAGACGGGGTGCTGGATTCTCGCGCTGGAAACCTGGGCGTCTTGAGATGACTCTGGGATCGACTTGGGTCGCGGGGCGACATTCCTGAACCTGGCAGTGTCCCAGCTGGCGTTCCAGTACACTGCGTCTCGCTCAAAGTGCACTGAGCGGTACTCACGTTTCTGTCTGTGGACGGCTCGGAGGAGAAGCTTCTTCGAGTGCTCCTGTTCCATCTCGCTGACACCGGGAAAGAAACGTCTGCAGACGCTAACGAGGACTGCATCCTGCGACCAAGCTGCGGCCCAGCTTTTGGAGACGAGTCGGCAAGCCAGAATGTCTTCAATCTGCAGATGTGCGGCAATGAGACACACAAGCTCTTGGGGAACGTCCTCCAGCCCGGCAAGCTGGATGGTGGCGAACCGCAGCCGATGGCGCATGTAGATGAGATCCCATGACGACAGACTCGAGATGAGCTGGTCGATTTCGGCCCTTTTGGAAGTGGTCAATTGTTGAGCCATGGTGATGATGAATGCAAGAGTGCGTGTAGGTTTGGGCTTCACCTGTGGACCGAATCATGTGATCTGTCTCACAGCCATTTCCTTCCACCAATCTTTGATGCCCGTCACGTCGCACCAACTCATCTCGACGGGATCCTCATACCACCAGCGATGACGATGACGATCGCTGGCGTACTTTTTGAGGCTTCCGCCGTCGAAGCGGTGGTTTTTTACCCCCACCAGCAGCACTGCGCTGCCGACCTGGGGACAAAACTCCTCGGGGTCGAGAAACACAGTCAGGTGAACCTGCTTGGACGTGGACGGATCGGCCAGTCGTGCTGTCCGCTGCTTGTGCGGGGGGAGGTTGGACGGTTCCACTGGCGAGAGGGATGCGACAATGGCCAGGACGTTGCAGGACCAGTTTTGGGCGTAGGGCAGATGGGCAATGGAGCGTAGCGTAGTCAGCTTGAGGGGAGTCTGAATGTCGTGCCAGTCCCGAGCGAGTGCAATAGGACGTGCTTCGGCTGTTTCCATGGTCTCAAAGGCATCATCCAAGTCCTTGTCTGATTCGGCATCTTTGGCTTCTTCCAACTGCTTTTCCTTTCTCTTGGCGAGCCGACGATACGACTCGTTCCATCCAATCGGGGCAAAGTCCTCGACGACCAGGTACACCATGGGTCCAGTTCTCGTCGGTCGCCGCTTCATCTCGAAATCCTCGCATCGCACGTACGATCCCATCGCAACCTCGCCCGAGTGCACGAGGCGATGCATTGCTCGGCCGAGGAGAGCCTGGATGCACAGCCTGCCATCACCGAGCAGCAGTCGGATGACCTGCCATCGTCCTGAACTCGACGGGGAGACCTTTTCGAGACCCTCGACGAGAAACACCGTTCCAGGGCTGCAGCGGTGCGTTTTCACAATGTCGCGAATCACAGGAAAGAGGTCGAAGGGCCTGTCGAGATAGGTCACGGCCGTAGGGTCGAGCGAAGCCATGTTGACAAAGGTGCGTTTCGTGCATGCGCCAAGCGGGTCAACTTGCACTTTTCACCACCTACCCTACAATGGACAGCCAATACTCGCGGGAAATTCAAGTCGCCATTGAGGCGCTACAACGGGCGGCTCAGCTGAGTCAGTCAATTGTCTCATCAAAAGATAAAGGCGTAATTGAAAAGGAAGACCTCAGTCCGGTCACGGTTGCGGATTTCGCGGTGCAAGCGCTGCTAACAGTCACCATCAAAGACGCATTCCCCGGAGATCGAGTGGTGGGCGAGGAGGATGCCGGAGATTTACGACAAAACCCAGTCCTCCTCGAACGAGTATGGGAACTACTAAACAGGGTCAATGGCAAGCTGCCCGGAAGCCGAGAGCAAATGTGCAACCTCATTGACGAGTGCGGGTCGAGCAGCCCTGGGCCGGGACGAACCTGGGTCTTTGATCCCATCGACGGCACCAAGACATACGTCAGAGGCGAACTGTACGCCATCAACACGGCTCTGCTCGTCGACGGGGAGCAAGTCGCCGGCGTCGTGGCCTGTCCAAACATGTCCATTGACGCAACCGCACTGCTGCAAAACGCCGACACCGACCCCGAAGGATGCATCCTCTTTGCCGCCAAGAACCACGGCACCTTTATCCAGCCCCTCCACGGAGAGCCAAGAAAACTCCCTCGTGTCACCCAAGGCCAAGACGTCCGTCTCGTCACATGCGCCAACATTGTCGACTCGGCGCTCGACGGCGTCCACCAGGTCGTCGCAGACCGCCTCGACGCTCCCTATCCCGGCTGCGACCTTGTGCCCTGGGTCCTCCGCTGGGCGGTTCTCGCCATGGGCCTCGGCAACACGACCGTCTGGGTGTACAAGCGCCGGGATCGCTACGCAAAGACTTGGGACCACGCGGGTGCCATGCTGCTGTTTGAAGAGGTGGGTGGCATAATCACAGACGTGCACGGCAAGAGGATCGACTTGACGGCGGGGAGGAAGATGAGCAACAACTTTGGCTTTGTTGCGGCGCCAGAGGACATTCACGAAAGGGTCTTGCAGACGGTTCACAGCGTGCTTGGCGAGCAAGGAAAACATGAATTTCTAGACATTTCTGATAGGTAACGAGTGTAACACAGCTGGCAAGTAACGCCCATCAAACCCTAGTCACCATCAAACAGCCGCTCTACAGTCTAGGTAACCCGTCAGACATCAGACATGTGTAACTTGAAAGTTCCACCATATTCCAGACATTACACGATCCATCATTCCCGCACCTCATCGCACCGTGTAAATCCCAGTGCTGACAGCATGGTATCCCTTCTTTCCAACCTTTAGAGTCAGGTCGCTCTTCCACGGCTTTCCCTGTCTGATGAAATCGATGACATTCTCGAATGTGTACACTGGCTTCCAACCCAGCTCGACAAACCGGGAAGAGTCGTACACGCGGTCGATGCGCGAGAGAAAACGCCAGTCGAAACTCTTGAACAGTTCAGCGCAGCCTGGTGCGATGGCCTCAAAGACCTCCTCCGGGTTGGTGTCCAGCTTCTCCAGAGTTTCGGGGTCGTTGCTGAACGGAGTTGGTGCACTGATAATGTACTTTCCCCATCCGACGTCCTTGGCCTTGTTCATGGCGCAGACGGCAGCTCGGACAATATCCTCAATGTCGCATCTGCGGTACGAGAGCTCCAGCACCTTGAGGTTGTCGTCGCTGAGGGAAGCGCGTCGGTCCTCGTCGTCGTCCTGCTCCGGAAAGAAACGGCTGGTGCGTAGGACGAGGATTGGCATTTTGGTTTCCTTGTGGACGAGGAAGCACATGTCCTCGGCAGCAACCTTTGTAGCACCGTATATGTTTTTTGGAATGGGAACAACGTCTTCGGTGATCCAGGCGGCGGGGTTTCCGGGCCTCGGGCTCAGAGCCGCGCCAAAGGTGCTGGTGGTGCTGAAGAAGACGAAGCTGTCGAGGTCGAGTTTGGCAGCCTCTTCAAGGAGAACCAGCGTGCCCGAAACGTTGGTGTCGACAAAGTCCTGCTTCGAGTGGCTGCAGACATGAGGCTTGTGCAGTGTCGCGGTGTGGACAACGTGCTTGATGGGGTTGCTCTGAAGGATGGAGGAGACAAAGTCGCGATCGCCGACAGAGCCGACGTGGTGAGTGGTTTCCGAGGCCAATACGTCGATTCCAACAGGTCGAAAGCCAAGAGAGGGCAGCGAAAGCATGAGTGCTGCACCAAGATGGCCCGAGGAACCGGTGACGAGAACGTTAAAGGGCATTTTTCGTCAATTGGCCAAAGTCGTATTGGTGCAGGAATTGAATATCGCGAGGCAAAAGAATGCAAGAAGTGTCTTTTGTGATTGCGCAAAGTGACAATGTCACGATCGCCGCGCTCGCTGGCCGAGTGAGTCAAGGACAGGAGGGATCTTGGCCGACCATGTCAGATAGCGCGGGCGCGTTCCGCGTGGACGGGGGCATGATATAGGCGATAGCGACTGTGAATCATCAAGCCTACTGTCGGACTCGGATGCGTACCACCAACCCCCATCCTGTTTTGCTCTCCCATATGCCCATTTCATTCTCTCTCCTAAACGTCACCTCTTCTGCCCCGACTCTGAATGACACCGGCTCTTGGCGGGGCACCTGGCGGGACTCTGGTGAAGGATACACGGGAGTAGGCTCTGTCCTCTTGAACAGGCTCCAAGCCGTCTTTTTCGGAGCTTCCACCGGTGTGGGCTGGGATTTTGGTCGCTCTGGCTGTAGTCGTCTGGCGAGACGAGAGGCCACTTCTTCGTCGTCCCACCAGAGTGCATCACCCTGCGTAGTCTTGGCGTCTTTCTTGTGTCGGATCTTGACGAGCTTGACGTCTTCATCGCTAAAGTTCCAGTCCTGGCCGACTGCACCCTCTGGAACCATGGTCATCTCGAGCTGCCTTCCGGGAGACTCTACGGCTGCGACTTGGATCAGATCCTCAATGTGAGGGATCAGGAGGGAAAGAATCTCGCCATCGCTTTCGTCTCGTTCCAGCGTCCTTTCTGCTCGAGCCGACGAAATGCTGCTGGAAAGATGTGTCAAGTGCGACGACAGCAGGCTCGAAACGGATGGAAATGAGGGATTTGTCGCCGAGTACGGCGGCGGAGAGTCGCTCTCCTCGAAATTCTCTTGCTTGGACATGTTGTTGAAGACGGACGAGATGGCGAGCAGCCCAACTAATATGAGGAGGCTGTGTTGTGGGGTGAGCCTTGCAGCCTTTGGTTGGGGCGCAGCTCAATAAGTGGCAGGCACCATCACGAACCCAACCAGTAGGCTTCCTGCCAGGCTCACAGCTCTGGTTCATGCATCGTTAGGCACGTGTTCCCTTCTCGTCTGACTCTCCCTCCGAATTCCCATCAATCACTCCAACAGGGCGAACACATCCCTGCCAGGCGACGATCCTCCGCAAGTTAATCAATAGGCGTGCCACACGATGCCGTTTACCGAGTCCGCTTGGAGCATCCAATGCGAGGGAAGTGGCGTCGGCCAATGCACGAGGCAGAACCGGCAACTGGTTGCCAGCTTGGTGATCCTGCTAGCAGTGCCACGCCAATCAACATGCTCGACCAGACGCCCGAGTTTATCCAAATCACGAGACTCATTTATGCCTGATACCTGCATGCCGAGCTTCCTTTCTTCGAGAAGCCAGCGCTAGGCACACTGCTAAGCCCCCTAGGCAACATTACTCCTGATGTCTATAAAGGAGACGTTTCCCGCTATGATTACATTCATCAATTGGCCAGAGTATATCAGCATCCATTGGCCAGCAAGTCATCCATTGGCCAGTAAGTCATCAATTGGCTAGTCCAAGTCATCAAAATGTCGTACAGAGTAGCAGCCCCCGACGAGTACCTTGCCATTACTGGCATGGGCGTCGAGAATGTCAAAATCACAAAGGCAGCATGGGTTTGGCCCTTTCAGAGATGCACTCGGTTCAGGTAAGTCGTCGACAGTTACTCCCCGACGCCGCTAACACCCTCAGTGTCCAACCCCACGACTATGCCATGGAATTGCAGGCCATGACACGGGAGAAGCTCGTCTGCATTCTCCCCGTAGTCTTTACCATCGGTCCCGACGTCAACCACCGCGGCGCCAACTCTCGCGACGCCGAGGATCCTGAAGACGACCATCGCGAGGACCGCGGCGATGCCTTGATGAAGTATGCCATGCTCCTGGCCGACGCCGACAGCAGCAAGCGCACCGACCAGCGATCCCACGTCGAGAGCATCGTCAAGGGCATCATTGAAGGCGAAACCCGAGTGCTCGTGTCTAGCATGACCATGGAGGAAATCTTTACCGAGCGGGAGGTCTTCAAGAAGCGAGTGTTTCGCAACATCCAGAGCGAGCTCGCCCTCCTTGGGTTGTGCGTGTACAACTCCAACGTCAAGGAGC
This sequence comes from Rugonectria rugulosa, assembly GCA_023509875.1. Taxonomy (NCBI): domain Eukaryota; kingdom Fungi; phylum Ascomycota; class Sordariomycetes; order Hypocreales; family Nectriaceae; genus Rugonectria; species Rugonectria rugulosa. The sequence goes on from JALNIO010000113.1 coordinate 110,037, forward strand.
TCAAGGACGCGCCAAACTCCAACTACTTCGAGTCGCTGTCCAGGAAGGCCCACGAGGGCGCCACCAACCAGGCCCGCATCGACGTCGCAGAGGCTCAGCTTCGCGGTAACGTCGGGGAGGCCAAGCGCAAGGGCGAGCAGGAGCGGGAAATCTCCAAGATCAACGCCGAGACGGCCGTGCAAAAGACGGAGCGCGACATTGAGCGAGCCCAGGCAGAGGCGCACCTCGAGACCAAGCGGACGGCCTTGACACGCGATGTCGACATTGCCCGCGTCATGGCCCAGCGCGCCCTAGAGTCCAAGGACGAGGATCTCAAGAAGGAGGTCGAGCTGAAGCGCGCAGCCGCCGAGATTGAGCGTCTGCGCGCCACCGACCTTGTCAAGGCCACCATTGCCCGCGAGAGCAAGCAGCAGTCGGCCGATGCCGCCGCCTACGAGATCGAAGCCGACGCGCGCGCCAAGCAGGAGGCCAGCCAGCGCAAGGCCGACGCTGCGGCGTACAACACGACCAAGGGCACCGACGCCGACGCCTACAGGACGCAAAAGGAGGCCGAGGCGTGGAACTTTGCCACGCAGCAGCGCGCCGAGGCCGAGCTCGCGGCCAAGCTCAAGGAGGCTGAGGGAATCTCGGCCATGGCTGACGCCTACGGCAAGCTGTCGTCGGCCTTTGGCGGGCCGGCTGGTCTGCTGCAGTACATGATGATTGAGAAGGGCACCTACGTGGAGCTGGCCAAGGCCAACGCTGCCGCCATCAAGGGTCTCGAGCCCAAGATTAGCGTGTGGAACACGGGCAACCAGGGGAACGAGGCGACCGACACCATGCGCAACGTCTACCAGATGCTGCCTCCGCTGATGACGACCATTAACGAGCAGACGGGCATCACGCTGCCCGAGTGGCAGTTTGGACGGCTCAACGCCGGCGTGCAGGCTGTGAACCAGGAGCCCAAGGTGAATGGCAAGAAGTAGTGGCAAGCAGTGCTGTATAGTTTCTTTGTACTCTAGTGATACCAGATTAGTTATGCTTAGTTTCCTTTGTCCTTGACGCCAGATAGTTGTACATTGTCACAAATCAGATTGACTGCGCTGAAATACGTGCTATCCAAACTTGATGCCCGAGTTGGGGTTCCAGGTCCCCTGACCCTGACCCGAAGAGCCCCCAAACTTGATGCCCATGCTGGGATTCCACATGCCTCCCTGGGGCTGCACCGGCTTCGGCTGCTGCACCGGCTCGCCCGCCCACGACTGGATGCTCGCTGCCGGGTTCGGGGCGTACGTCTCCGGGGCGGGGGCCGGCTGGGGGATGTTGGGCTGGGAAATGTTGAGGCTCGACAGCGGGGGCATGTTGATTTCCCTAGAGGTCAATTAGCAAGGATCATGCTGCAGGCTGTTGGACTTACTCTTCCAGCGCCTTGGCCTCCATCCGTCGCTGCGCTACCCATCCGCGCACCACGTCCCGGAATCCGGGGCCGACAATCTTGCTGAGATCGTTGTAAAACTTGCGGCCGACCTCGAGGTTGTTGACGATTTCCTTGTACTTAAAAAAGGCAGCGTCCAGCCGTTGCAAGGCCTGCTCGCGCTCCCGGTTGCCGCGGTCTCCCATGTGTCGTTTCTGGGCCTCGAATTCTCGGTCGATGCGCTGCACGTCGGTGAGGATTCGATCCTGATCTTGAGCCTCCTTTTCGAGGGCATCGAGTTCGGGTTCGTACAGCTGGTCGAGTCGCTTGTCAAAGAAGTCTTCAAAGTGGGCTGGCACCAGCGCCGTGTTGGGATACGTCCGCTCCAGACGGGCCGCCTCCTTGAGGATGTCGGGCTTGATGTCGTCGCGACGGGCATTCTCCCGCAGACTCTCCACCTTTTTCCTTCGACGGCTCTCGAGCCTCAGGACGTCGTTGTAAGCACCCCGTAGTCTTCCTATGACGGGCTTCAGAGACTCGGGAATGTCGACTCGACGACTCGACGGCACATAGTCCATAAGCCCGCGATCTGTGCCCGACAGAACATCGAGCAGATCCTGGATCGTGGCAAACTTGTCCCGGACCACGGAGTCGCTGCTGATGCTGCTGGCAAAGTATCCCTCAATCTCGGCGGCGTGCTTCCACAGTCCCGAGCCTTGGGGGTCCTGCCGGCTCTCCGGGCGATACCATCGATCGGTGCCAAACTTCATCCGAAGCCGTTGGTCTTCTTCCTCCTCGGATGCCAGGGCTGCTTTGCCTTCCTCGAAAACGGACAGGTCTGCCGAGCGCAGCTTGTCAATGTCGGCAAAGCTCTTGTGCACCCGGCCGATCGCATCAGCCTGGCGAATCTCCTCGGCATGCTGTACCAGGCTTGGGGGCAATCCGAGGGGCTTCTCGAGTGCTTGGAGCGATCCGGGAAGACCGAGGGACGTCAGCAGTTCGTGAATCTTGTCGGTCAGGTTCTCGAGTTCCTGGATAATGTTTTGGTTAATCATGCGATCGCGGCGCTCTTCGTAAATCGACGTGGCAACATGCACAGAGAACGGCACCAGTCGGGAGAACAGGGCTGGCCCAAACTCGGCACGATCGCCAAAGTACTCGTAGGGGTTGGCGACTTGCGGAGGGACCCGGGCGATGGCCATGTTGGCTCGATCGAGGATCTTGAGATCCGATTTCGAAGGGACAGCGTCTATCCTGTTAGCACGGCCGGTAGTCAGGTCCAAGGGCACATACTTAGATAAATGAGGTCATTGTCCTTTTCGGCCCGCTTGAGATCCTCCTCGACTTTGCGCTTGAGCCCGTTGAGGTCGTCGGCGACCGGCTTGCCGACGGCGCCATTCTTGGCCTCCTTGATGCCCTCGGACACGCAGGCGACGGCGTCCTTGAGGCGCGCAATCTCCTCGCCGTACCTGCGCTTCTCGAGGCAGTCGCACGCGGCGCGGTACTGCGCGGCCGCCGCAAAGTGGTGGTGCTTGGCGCTCATGTGATGGATCCAGGCGCTGCTGACGGCCTCGCTCTTGATGGCTGACTCGCCCGCGAGGTTGTACAGGTCCGAGACGCGGGCGGCGAGCTTGGCAATGGACGCGTCCTTGTACCCGTCCATGACGGCCTTTTGCCAGAAGCACTCCTGGCTCTGGGCGAGCATCAGCTGCACGAGGGACTCGAGGGTGTCGTTGTCCATGTCCTCGGGCGGGTCGGACATGCGCAGCTCGGGAAGGATGACCGTCTTCATGTGCTGGAAGACGCCGGCGGCCATGGAGAAGTAGTTGGCGGCCGTCTTGATGCCGTCTGTGTTTCCGCGCGGCGCGTTGATGGCCAGCTGCGAGTACAGGGCGGCGAGGTTGTAGAGGATGTTCATGAGCTCGTACTTGAGGTTGTTGCGCACCATCGGCCGCTCGGTGTTGTAGCCCAGCGCGGGATACCAGGAAAAGTCGGCACCAATCTATCCTGTCAGCAGAGCCAGCACCTCGGAACACTCGACACTCACATCAATGGGAAACTTTCCTCCCACCCACACCAGCTGGCCGGCATACGTCTGCAGCTTCTTGATGCCGCTCACGTGCGGCTCCCTCACGTTGACGGCATCCTTGCGCAGCGAGTCGATGACCTCGAGGTCCTGCTTGAACATGTCCGGGTGCTGGTCATACTTGGTGCTGATGTACTGGCGGATGGTCGAGGCGAGGGAGATTTGCGCCGACTTGCGGAACGGCAACGCGAGGATGTTGCTTTGGCTGCCATGGTCAGCGGCTGTCTATGGTTAACGTTGGGGTGCATACCTCGCCATGGTGGTTGTTGAAGCTGGACAATGACTTCATCCGCACGATCAGCCTTGCGGCTGGCGGGGCAGGTGGGGGATGACTAAGCAGAGTGTGACACTTGGACAACCAAACAACGTTTGGCTTCATTTGCGTCAGATTAGATAGTTACCCGTTGGCGTTTGTCACCTCCTAAATCAATAAGCAACTAGTCAACTAGAACTAGGGCACCCCCTGATCCTTCTGCTGACTGCGCATGCAGCTATTCATCTTAGTCAAGACATCTCATTTTATTCCAAGCCATCTATTGCTTGGCGTTGAGCTAGATCTCAGCTGAATGTACGAATATGGATTCGAATATTGATTCCGAGAGCCGTTAGCCCCTCGGCCTGTACTGTCTAAAGGGATACTGTGTACAATGTTTCAGCCTTGGCTGCCTGCTTTTACCTATTACTCTATCCACGCAAATGTCCCGTCCATTCCCGTGCTAGGTATCGTGTCCAACGCCCAAAACTCCAATGCCCCGAAAAAGCAATATGTAATACACTCGAATCACTCCGGGATCCAGACCAGCTCGATGATGCCGTCCACCTTGCTCATCGGCTTCGCGTCCTTACCCACCCACCGCTCGTCCGTCTTGTGCCGGATGTACGTCTGGATGACGGACCCGTCCGGGTTGACCTCGGACTCAACCAGCTCCCACGCAATCTTGCGTCCCGTGCGGTGCAGCGACGGCCGCTGCGGGCCAAACATGTAGTCAAAGTTCCAGCCCCGGTTGGGGGCGGGCGCCCACAGCGTCGACTCGACCTGCAGGTAGTCAAAGTTGATGCCCTCGGGGTAGTGGGCGACCGAGTAGCCCGAGACGATGAAGTTGTCCGAGGTGCGGAAGCGCAGCATGGTGCAGTCCTCGCCGCACGTGTGGGCAATCTTGGACATCTGCACCGGCCGGGACAGGTGCCAGCCGCGGCCGCGGTAGTGGTGCAGCGACAGAGGCTTGATCCCCCACTCGTAGAAGCCCGAGGGGTCGCCCAGAAAGTCGAGCTGCCACAGGTCCCAGAGGTTGGTCAGGCGCGTGTCCGAGTGCTCGTAGATGCAGTTGCGCAGGAGAATGTCGCCCTGGGCACCCCAGCCGGAATTGGCCTTGTGGATGCTCTTCTCGTTGGTGCACTCCTCGTAGTTGGCGGTAATCTTCTCGGCCATGGGCAGCGTGAGGAAGACGCCCGCACCGCCAAAGGCCTGGGATCCGTGACGCTCGACGGCACCGGCGTCCTCGGACAGGGTCCCAATATACATGGGCAGCTCCGTGTCGTACGTCTTGAGCTGGTTGATGAGGCCGTGCATGCTGGGGAAGAAGGTGTCGTCGTCACACGTGACCAGCCACTTCTTCTTGGCGGCCTCGCGGTGGGTGTAGAGGGTCGGGACGAGGGTGACGTATCGGACGGCCATCTCGGTGCCCGAGTCGGAGTGGTAGACGTCAACGTTGATGCCGACGTCGCCCAGCAGGTTGGCGACCTCCTGCAGCTGGTGGTCGGTGGCGTCGAGCAGCATCAGCACCAGGTGGGCGCCGTTTGTGTGGCCGTGGCTGTCGGTCAGCCAGTAGATCCATTCGCCGATGGGCGTGGTGTCGGGGTTCATGAAGCGCTCGTAGGTGGTGGACACGCCAAAGAGGAAGTCGGAGGCGTTGACGGTGGCGGGGAAGCCCGACTTAGGGACGGGCAGCTCGAGGGGCGTCGCGCACTGCTCCTTGGGATACTTGCGGCCGATCTGAACCGTCTTGAACTTGTTGGGTATCATGGTCTGGTTCAGCTTGGTCATCTTGGCTCGCTGCAGACCGTCGGTGCGGGAGAAGCGCACGTAGCGCTTGAGGTACTGGACCGTGTAGGACAGGTCGTGTCGCTTGCGCAGCTCCGAGAGGTGGGCCGAGTCGACGGAGCAGTCCATCTCGTGGGTGCTGATGGGCTCGAGCTCGACGTTCATGAAGGGGCTCAGCGAGAGCGGATCGTCGTCGTCGTCGACAATCTGGTCCATGGTGGTGGTGGTCTTGGTGCGGCCGCCAAAGAGGCGGTTCTTGACCGTGGTCGTCTCGGGCCGCAGCATCAGCGAGAGGAAGAAGAGCAGGGCCACGGCAAAGGCCATTGCTCGGTTGAGAGGGTGCCTCATGTTGAGGCGGATGGGAGATTTTAACCTGGCTCCCATGTTGGAGTCGGTTGCCAGAATACCCGACTTCATGTAAGTGTGTCGACGCAGCCCGGAATTGGCCTGCCTGCAGAGGACCAAGGGGGCTGTAAAAGGATTACAAGGTGTGAGAATGAGCAGAAGCGAACAGCGGCGGCCAGGCCGGAGACGATTGGCAGGATTGAACAACAAAAAGAAGGGCCAAGGATGGGATGCGAACAGACGAAGATGCAAAGAGGGCGAGGTCTCAAGTGTTGAGCCCCTGATGCGGGAGGGCCAGACTTTTACTGCTGCGTACCTACTACGGGGCACCGAGTGTGTACGACCACTTTTTGCACGGCTAGCCCTTTCGTTATCAAGCACCTGGGTCTTCATATCAAAAGGGCACTTGTGTCATTCCCTGGTGGGCCTGCATACCGCCCAGCATGCCTTGCCAGAGACCCGTACCATGTACATGCCTGGGAGACCTGGAGACCTGGAGACCTGGAGACCTGGAGGCATTCCGGCATGAACAGGTGCAGGGCCTTGAGCGAGGGACGCCGGGTTGGGACTATCTGGAGTAGTCCGGTAGGTACCTGTACAGTGCACAGCTAGGGGGGACCTGGGAGGGGATGGCGCAGTGTGGCGATGGAGCTAAACCGGCTGGAGGACGCGTGGAGAAGCATCCCATCCATCCCATCCCCTTGCTCGTGCAGCTGAGGGAGGAAGCTTGGCAGGGTTGGGGATGTTTTGGGACTTGGGAGCTGTGGTGCTGTGGTGCTGGGTGAGCGGCGATTGCAAGGTCAGCACAGATCAGGATCAGCGCCCTCCCGACCCCTGAAGTTGTCGTCGTCTGCCGCTGGACGGTGGGAGGCCAGGGAAGGCCAGGGAAGGCCAGAATGTGAAACAGGACATGTTACGGCGTGCTTCCAGAAATTCTACATACACGGGGAGATGTGGCACATGCACACTTTGTACAAGTACCTTATTCAGACTGTCCTCGAATGATTGGAGGAGTTTCGCCTCATGTTGATGGTGATCATCAAGTACGATCCCAGCCAACCAGCTTCTGCCATGGCACAAGTTGACAGATTACAGAACTTGTGTTGCTTGTGCAATTGCTTAATGTTATCCGGGCATTATACTCTGGACCAAGCTCACAAGCTCACAAACTCACAAGACCGTTCCGGCCAACGCCTGCGTGATGCCATTCGCGGTATGGCCGCGCCAAGTCGCCCTCCCACGCAGCAACCCGCAGGGCTTAGCATCCAGAACCCTCCATCTCTCCCTCGCCCATCGATTTCATCCCTTGCATCCCCAGCCCAGCGCCATCTTTATTTCATCTCCCTCTGCAGCAGGAAAATCGCACAATACAGTCGAATAAGCGCGCATACTCCCTTCTTCCCGCCCTTTTCGTCACCCTCGCATCGGGACCAATATTTATTATTGGATACCTACAGTACAGTGTATAGCCTGCATGCGTCTGCGTCAACGCGAATCCCTCGTTGGCTCTCGTCTCGCGCCCACGAAACTCATGACGACGCCGTGGAGCCTTGAACGCGCCATGCCTGACGGATGCGTGCAGCTCCCGCCCGGAGAATACTCGTTTCGTCATACCCAGTATATTCCCTGTCCGTTACGAAGACGTTGCATCTACAGTGGCTGTCCACTGACTGTCCGCTGATTGTCCACTGTACGAATACACGCTAATACTCTGTCTGTGTCTGTGTCTGTGTCTGGACTGTACAGACTCAACCAGGCCCAGGATGCCGCAAAATAATTACAGTGTGCAACAGCATCAGTCGTAGATACTCCGTATTCCCTGCCAGGATAATCGGCCCATTCAACCGCAAAAATACCAATTCGCTGATCCGACATCCGCTCTTATAGCGATGAACCGTCTACCCACTGCTGTGACGTGAAATGTCGCTTGTTGACGGTCCACGTAAGCTCCAACGGGATGTGTTTCGCACCATGCAAATTCTGCACTCCAATTCGACACTTTGCTATCAATCAAATATTCGCTATTGAATCCCAGTTCTCCGTCATTCGACTGCTGTCCGACTGTGCGCCTATCGATACTTGTGGTCAACCCTCTCGACGCCGTCACCCGCATATGCGGGAGGGTTCTCCGTCCCGCTAGCGCTCGTCTCCTTGCCTTTTCCCTTCTCCTCCCTCAGCAGCCCGGCCTCGGCCCCCTTCAACGTCTCCAGGAGTCCCTGCGCTCCCTTGGGCCACATTCCGCCCTGCGCGGGCACCTCGCCCTTGAGGATCCTGTCGACGCCCACCCGTTCACCGTAGAAGACGGCGTTGGCATCCTTGCGCTCGACCACCACCGTTCCGTCGATTTGAATCCCCGCGTAGAAGCCACGCGACTTGACGTACGAGAATACGGGCTTGAACGAGCTCGCGCTGAGGCTGCGCCGCTTGTCCTTGTCCTTGTCCTTGCCCTCGGGCTTCAGGCTCTGATTCTGATCAGCAGCCTCCTTCTCTCCCTTGCGTCCTTGGCGATTGTCCACTGCCGCCCCAAACTCTACAGCGCCTCCGGCTCCGTAAGGACCAGCCACCACCGCTAGATCGGTGCCCAGACCGACCCGCGTCTTGGTAAAGGCTTCCAGAGCCTCCCGGCTGTTGATGACGCAGACGCAATCGTAAATGTCCAGCCCGATGGAGAAGCCGCCGCCCACCGAGTGCACCTGGATGCCCGAGGGAGGCCCCCATGAACCGTCGGGAAGGCGGGCAATCAGGATACCGGACCCTGTAGCACCTGAAACATTGAAGCCTGCACGTAGAGTGGTGAAGATGGCCAGGCCTACCGCCTTGGAAATCACCTTGGGGGGGATCGTCACGATGACCCTGCTCTTTGGCTTCTGCTTGGTGGGATCGATGATTGTGTCCGTCGTCTCGGTGGCCTTGGGGTCCGTTGACGTCGGCGGCTGCCCGGAGCCGGGATCAGCGTACACGCCCTTTTCTGCGCAGGTTAGCTCGGTTCGTGATGTGCAGTTCTGCGACCTACTGCAAAACGTTCTCAGAATAGAAGCAGCCTTTTCGCATTCCTTGTCGATAGTTTCTGGAAGGAAGCTCTGACTCCCCAGCTTGTGAGCCAGGCTGTTGATTGGCGCGGCGGCCTTGATACCGAGGCTGCTGAACCGCTCGCTCCAACCGTGTTTCTTGTGCTCGGTCGACGGCGCTGCCGAAACAGCGGGGGCGCCGGGGCTGGTCTCCGGGACGGTGGTACCGGGCTGCGTTGGCGGGGGAGCAAAGACGGGATCGGCGGGGTTGTACTGGGGGATGGTGTAGGTTTGGGCGTCGACGTTTTGAGCATCATTGTACGAATGCGTGTGCTGAGCGTCGACGGGCGAAACGTGCTGGGCATCGACGGGATTGGCATTTAGAGGGCCGGGATGCGACGAAACGGGAGGAGGGCCAGGAGGAGGAGGAGGGAAATGCTTCTCATCAACGGGCTGTCCGGCGGGCTCCCCAGTCTCGGTGGCAGGCTGGACTGGAGCAGCCTGCTTCTCTGAAGCGGGAGGCACAAAGTTTCCCTGCTCGTAGGATGGCGGGGGAGCTGAATCGTGCTCTTCTTGATGCGGAGGAGGGCCTGGAGGAGGCGGGGGAAAGTACGGTTCCGTCGACTGCTGGGCGTCGCTGACGGTGGGCAGCAGTCCGCCCTGCTCGTCGGGGTTCTGTTTCTTTTCAGAGGTCATGGATGCGATGGATGCGATGTTGGATTCTGCGATTTAGGATGGGTTGGCGTAGATGATCTGGACTGGAGCAAGCTGCGCATGAGCTCTTATCTGTACAAGTGATGCGATGAGGCCTTCCCACTTCCACGCCTTGGTTTCGCATTGATGTCATTGCATGTGGCGCGGCTGAACGCGGGGCAGCACAGCCACAGTGGTGCGCAATGCCAAGTCTACAAATTAATTGAGTGCCTTGAGTGCCTTGAGCGTCAGGAAGCAACGAGATTATTTTTGGGATTAATTTGTCGTGGGGTTCTCGTTCACGCGATTCTCTGCGGGTCAGCACTATACCGCGCAGACGGGACGTGGGAGTGCTTCATGTGAATTGGTGTTGCTGCTGCTTGTGGACGATTGGCGCAGAGGCTCAGTTGAGGCTGGTGGTGTCTGGACAAGTGTGCTGGCAGTCCAACACCAGCCTCAGGTGACGCCCAACTCAGTCATTACCATCACGCACTTGATCATTCATTGACCAGGCGGCTGGGTCACCGCTATCGCAGGCACTCAATCACGTTGGCTTCGATATGTGTCATACAGAGGTCTCTACTATATATGCGCTCCAGCTGGCTTCCACAATCAGCAATTTGACACAGTTCCCTACTACACGACCCTTGCAAGCGAAACAATGTCTTCTAGCGCGGGAGGTAACTATAGCTCCGACTCTATTCGGCAGTCAATCGAAACGCCAAGTACCAGCTCGATGGACACGGAGAAACTCCGCTCCGAAATCAACGGCTTGCGGTCGACGGTGCAAGGCATGACGGCGGACCTCGAGAGGATGAACAACGTGATTTCACAGGCCCGGCAGCAGGCGGAGAGGATGCCCGAGCACAAGCGGACGGATGCACAGAGGAAGAAGATGGACCTCGGGCGGATTCTCAACAAGTGATGGAGTACCGAGTCTTGAAATAGATCGTGGGTAGGTAAACATCCTTGCTCAAACACAGCATCCTGCCTTTGTGCACTCCGGACATGTAATCAACCGAGGGTCACGTCAATACAGGTAAGCAGAAGAGATAAAAGGCACGCTTATGCTAATGTCAGCACGAAACTGTCACAGGTTGTTGGCACTCATCGTGAATCGGTCAATTTGTCACGCTAATCCCGGAACCCGAATGCACCACATCTTTTCACGTCTCCATCCCATCCCGGCTCGTCCCATTTCTCGCTCATCACACTCATCGTCGCTCACTTCGTCCATCACCCAGTTTGTTCACCAAAATGACGCAGACAAAAGGCAGCTCAAACCTGCACCTCCCCCGCATCCTCTGCCTCCACGGCGGCGGCACCAACGCCGAGGTCTTCGAGATCCAGTGCCGCGCCATCATCGCCCGCCTCCGGTCCTCGTTCCGCCTCGTCTTCGTGGACGGACCCTTCCTGTCGACCGCGCACCCGGCCATCGTCACCGTCTTTGGCGAGTTCGGCCCTTTCCGCAGCTGGCTACGCTGGACGGACGATCAGCCCGAGGTCAACGGCGACGAGGCCGCAGCCGAGATTCGCTACGTGTGCCGCCGCGCCATGGACGACGATCCGGGCACGGGAGAGTGGGCGGGCGTCCTAGGCTTCTCGCAGGGCGCCAAAATCGCCGCGAGCCTGCTATGGACGCAACAAAAAGTGGCCGAGCGCTTCGGCCCCGCCGAGACGGGGTTCCGGTTCGGCGTCATCATGGCCGGCAGGGCGCCGCTGGTGCAGCTGGACGCACGCATAGACACCCCGCGCCACGTTGTCGACGCCGGACGGCTGAGCTCTGACTTTGACGACTGGCCCGAGACAAATGTTGGTGAACACGTGCTGAGCATTCCGACGCTGCACGTCCACGGCCTGCAGGACCCTGGCCTCGGGCAGCACCGGCGATTGTTTCACGGCTATTGCGAGACGGGGATGGCGCAGTTGGTGGAGTGGGACGGAGATCATAGAATTCCCATAAAGACAAACGACGTGGAGGCTGTCACGAGCAAGATTTTGGAACTGGCATCGAAATAATTATATAGAGGTATAGACGGTATAGACGGGATTTAGAGTGGTCGTCGGAATGGATGCGCTTCCGTGTTGAGCACAAATTCGTCCAGGTCAATTAGGTCTGGCGGTGAAAATATGAGATAAAAGTACTTGAGTGTCTCTGCGAGCCAAAAACTCTGCTTCCTGTTAGCTTGTTCCTCTGTCGGCACTGCGGTCCTTACCTCCATCGAGTCAATCTTGAGGGACTCGGGGTTCTTGACGTCCTTGATGGCGGCGTTGGCGTACTCGGTCCTCGTCACCTTGACAATGGCCTGGAACATGTCCCACGCCATCTCCTGCCACTCTTCGTCTCCCGTGATGCGGTACATGATGAAGATGCTCTCGATGGCCTCCGGGCGCAGTAGGTACCGCGAGTCTCGCGCGTGTCTGAAGCCCTTGGCCAGATGCTTGGCGCCCTCCCTCTTCCAGCGGTCCTCGTCAAAGGCGCACTCGGTCAGGTGCGGGCAGGGCATGAGGTTAAAGATCTCTGGCATGACGCCCGTGGGAAACGATTTGTACGCCCAGCCACAACCCCGAGCGAGGCGCGCGCCAATGTCGACGTGCTCGGCAATGTCAAATAGCCTGCCGCCAAGGCCAAACATGCCGCCGACAAAGCACGTCAGGTGCTGGCTCTCGGTGCTCAGGTCGAGAGCCGTCTTTTTGACTCGCAGATCGCCCGAGAAGAGGATGTCAGCCTTTTCGGCAATCATGGGTCGGAATAGGAGGTGCTTGACCACCACGTCCATGGCTGTGCGGTACATGGTCTCGTAGTTTGGATCCAGACCACCCAGCAGCGCCGCCATCTTGGGCAGGTACTCGTACAGCGAGTCGGCCAGGGCTCCAAGGGAAAAAGTGTTTTCCTCGGCCTTTTCGTCGTGAAAGTCCAGGGTCAGCGGCCACATGCCCGGAAGCAGCGTCTTGTTCTGCACGTCGGCCAGGAACCTCGACACGCGGTCCGTGGCGTCGTAGTACTTGCTGTCGCCCGTAAGCTGCGACAGGCGTGTAAACTCCAAGCACAGCGACCCGGGCGCTGCCGAGGGATCGTTGGTGCCGGCGACCTGCATGCTCTTCCTGGCGTCGTCAAAGTTGAGCCAGAAGCCGGGGAGGCGGTTCGGCGTGTCAAATGCCACGTAGAGCATGTCGCCCAGCTCGACGGCCTTTCTCAGCAGAGCTTCTTCGCCGCTGAGCTCATAAGCAGCCAGGATGCCACCCAGGTGACGGATGGTGGTCTCAAACAGGTTGATGGCGCCTACGTGGATGTCGGCCCAGTCCATTGCGGCGACTGAGCTGGCAGCATCGTAAAACTCGTCCTTGAGGTCCATGATCCAGAGCGTATCCAGTGAGTCAACAAGAGTGGCCGCCCAACCACCAAAGGTGTTCTTGCCCAGCCCGGAAACGGGCATGAGCTCGTCCTGCGGCCAGGCATACTCCTTGTAAGACCTGTATCCGCGGACAAACTCCTTCTTTACAGCCTCACGACGCTTCTCGGCCGTGCGGGTGTGCCTCAGCTTGCTCGGGTGTGCCTGCACGCGGGAGAAGCGACGAGCCCGGCCAGTAGGAAGCGGCCTGATGGATGAGGGAGGGTGAAAGGGCCTTTGAGCAGCCCAATTAGCAGCGCTGGGAACAAAGGCGACCTTGGGGACGACTCGGGGGAAGCTGAACAGGTGCCAGAGGGTGACGACGGCCACGAGGGCGCCGGTGAGGACGGTCAGCTGCGATGGTCGACGCATGTTTGAAGAGGACAAGTCATCTCGCCGTCCCCTTTCCTTGTGTTGGATACATGTTTTGTGCTGTAGTTGAGACAATCCCCACCGACCTTGCTAGCGAGCAGCCACCATGCATGCACGAGTGCATATCGGCAAGGATGACAAGGGATAAACAAAGAAACAGTGGTTAAGGGTCCAGAAATAAGCTTGAATTTCATGGTGTGGAAATTACCGTCGGAAGTGGCTTGCCGCTGACTGTCCAGTGTCTCGTATTGCCCTGTTGGCAGCATCTGAGACGGCCAACGCCCGGGACATGGTCAAACTGATTTGCGACGGGAGACGGCTGATCATTGGTCTGTTGCTAATCATTGCCAAGGCTGTTTCTGGTGCTTACTATTCATAGTCGACGTGCCCACTGCCCAAATCACTAGGCTGTTTTGCCCCTATTCCATGCAGCCAATGCAAATGTCCACACGAATCTTTATGCTAATCGCATCATAGATGCTGCATGTGCAGAGTATATGTTTAACCTAAAGCATTGTATCAGTAGTTGTCAATGAGATGAAACTTCAAAACCGATACAAACTGCATCCTTTATCCTTCATCTTCTGATTACTAATTCCTCGTATTGCCCCTATTTTAGCTGCGTCGATCCAATTGAACAGCCAACGGCTTACTCATCTGCGGCTTTATCACGCCAACAGCGCAAAGCAGAGAACAATGAGGATATGCCATTGAGCAAGGCGAATACAAGAACCCATAAAGAATTAAGGACACTAACGTCAGTTATCATCACTGTCCGCGACAAATAATTCTTGGTTCTCGTAATTTTCTAACACGTCAGAGGAAAATACCCGAGATGCTGACATGTCCGCTACCCATGGTTGACTTACCACGATGCTTTGTGCGTGCACGCATTGACAAGACACGGCTCGACTGTTCCAATGAGGATACAGATTGCGACACTCATCCGACCACAATCAAGGCATGAAAAGTTGTTCGTCGCCTGTCGTTATCAAACTCATACTTGACGAGTTCACATTAAAGAGGTCGGCATGAGATGATTCATCCCTCCTTATCCTTAAGACCTGCCACTCTCGACTTGGAATGCCATCGACGAACCAGCAACTGACATGGAAGTGCAGATGACTATGTCGGTATCTGAGGGAACCAAACCTTTGGGCGGCCGAAGAGAGGCCCAAGTTGAAGATGTCCAACACCTGTCGAACCTGATGTATCTGGACTTGCCCTATCCTATGCAAGCCTGCGATCTGACTGGACAAACGTATTGCTCAGTGATGCTACTCAAAGGTTGCTTGAGAACTGAACTGGGTAAGTCCAAGCCCGGAACGAAGCAAGGAAGACGTCCAGTCAGCCAACACTTGTGGCAAGTCGATAAGCTGCACCAGGTTCCAACAACAAGGCAGTTTGCTCCATGGTTCACTGGAAGAATCGAGGAGACGTGGTTGACAAAGTAAGTATCTTAATCGACAAATGATCCGGTCAACATGGCAACGATTGAGGCGATGGCTTGCAGTGCTTGAGAATCACGAAACCCCAGACTGTCATGAACCATCTTGAATCAAAGGAATGGCTTGTGTTGGTGAAAGAATCGACATGTGTTGGTCGTAAATCACACCACATTCTAAATGCCGGCATATCGTAGATAATCGCGACAACGCTAGCAGGTGCCGACAGCTATTAGTGCTGCCGCGCCTATCTCCCCTCGGAATAAGGTGCTGACATGCCAACATCGAACAAGACTGAGATGTCTGCATGCATGCTTCACCCCACTGATAACCGCGTCGAGTGTTGGAAACGTCAACATCAGACAAGAACCTTACAAATCACCAGTTGCATCAAATCCACGAATGAGCTGTCGTGGTCCATGCGGATCTGGACAGTGCGAGGTGGACGACTGGGATGCTCCGACAATCCGACAATCCGACACTCCGTACACCAGTATACCAGACCGCAGACTGACGTCTTCATCTTGAATACCAATCCGCCGAGGCTTGCGTGGGGACTCGGTAGTCCGGCTCGTAGAATTTTCAACACTTCAACGTCAAACGTCAAGCTTATAAAGCAGGTCCACATGAAAAAGATTCTAGCGTCGAAACTTCTGCGTCATGCCATGAGGCACTAATGCAACCTGTTTGCGAGTGGGCTCGGCCGTTTTTGTTCCGAAGGGGTGAGGTCCGTCGGAATCGCAGAGACTGTGTTGACTGTGTAGGCCCGATTTCCGGGATGAGGCTCAGTCGTTCGATCGCGAGGGCTTTGCGTCCATGGGTCTGGTGGAGAGATGAGCTGGGCCGAGAGAACCGCGGGATGATGCCATCGATATATAAAGGGGATACTAATATATAAAGAGGACACTCCCTCGGGTTCTCAGTTAAGGACAACAGACAAAATGGCGACCGACTATACTTTTCAAGGCTGGCTGGGCCTCTCCGCTGAGGCCGTCGATGGCAAGATGGAATGGGGCACGTTTGAGCCCAAGACTTGGACTGAGGATGACGTCGACATCAAGATCACACACTGCGGTGTCTGCGGCTCAGACACGCACACCCTTCGATCCGGCTGGTCAGAAACCAAGTACCGTAAGTCTTTCCTGCAGTGTCGTCTTCCTAGCTGACCCTTGTAGCCTGCTGCGTCGGCCATGAGATTGTAGGCAAGGCCGTCCGCGTCGGTTCCAACATCAAGCACATCCAAGTCGGCGACCGCGTGGGCTTGGGCGCCCAGTCCCGGAGCTGTCTTGAGCCAGACTGCCCCGACTGCTCGGTAGGCCGGGAAAACTACTGCGCTCGCCTTCACGTCGGAACCTACAACAGCGAGTATCCCAACGGCGAGGGCAAGTCGTACGGCGGCTATGCGGATTACAACCGTGCAAACGGACACTTGATGGTCAGGATCCCGGAAGGACTGCCCTCAGAGCACGCGGCGCCTATGCTGTGTGCTGGCGTAACCATGTACTCGCCTCTAAAGCAGAACGGATGCGGGCCTGGCAAAAAGGTTGGCATCATCGGCGTCGGTGGACTCGGCCACTTTGGTGTTCTCTTTGCCAAGGCTCTCGGGGCGGACAAGGTCGTTGGCATCTCTCGCAGGGCGTCTAAGCGGGACGAGGTTTTGTCGCTAGGTGCTGATGAGTACATTGCGACAGAGGATGACGAGGATTGGGCCAAAAAGAATGCTCGGTCGTTGGACCTCATCATCTGCACCGTCTCCAGTGCCAAGATGCCGCTCACCCAGTACCTCCAGCTTCTCAGCCCCAACGGAACCTTTGTGCAAGTCGGGTATGTCCTACCTTCCGGTTGAGTGAAGTCAAGCTAACGATGTAGTCTCCCCGACGGTGGCAACTTGCCCCCCATTAGCGTCTTTACCCTGATCAAGAGCGCCGTTCGCATTGGCGGCAGCTTGATTGGGTCTCCCAGCGAGATTGAAGAGATGATGCAGTTGGCCGTCGACAAGAAGATTAAGCCGTGGGTTGAGCTGCGACCGATGGAAGACGCGAACCAAGCCGTGGTGGACCTCGAGGCTGGGAAACCCAGATATCGCTACGTCTTAGTGAATGGCAAGCACCTACAAGAATAGATGTAGATGCAGTATGAAATGAATCGGATTGGCACATCTTCATTCGTCCTCTGACGGGAGTGATTCTGGGAACCAGCCGTAATCTCCAAAATTGACAGAAAGCTCCCCCATTGCATTCTCCGTGACTTGTACCCCTTCGGCCCGTAATGCGTCAGCTTGCGAACGGGCTCCCTCAGGTTGGGACCTGTTTGTCAGCGCGAACCGTGCAAAGGAGAGGCGAGGTACCTTGGGGAAATTTGGCCTTTGGCGTTGATGACTCTCTGCCAGGGGACATTATCGTGATTGAAGCGCTGCGAGGCATCCGCGGGTAGGTGTTTGAGGCAAATGCCGACTTGGCGTGGGCGTTGAGCTGGAAGGTCAGATTGGGCGGCACAGAGGAACGGGAGTCTTACGCGTGCCGACAAGGGCGGCTATGTGGCCGTAGGTGGTGACTCTTCCATGGGGAATCTCTTGCACGGCTTCGTAGACGGCATGGAAGAAGGCAGCGGCCTCGTCAGATCGGGGCATGACGACGATGATGATGTGGTGTGGTGGTGATGGCGATGGTGATGGTGAAGGAGGAGCGTGAATGGAGTTGAAGCGGGGTTGGTTTATATCCTTAGCTAACGGCAGGCACAAACCAGTACTACCACGCAACCAGGCCTCAATGTCTATGGAAATAATCATAACAATGAAGCGTCGCTAATTCGGATGATACAATTATACTGTTGTCGACCTTTGAATCACATCGCCGGCCGAGATGGATCGCCGTAATCAGTCATCTCATGTACGGATTGCCTGAGTTGATTGGTAACCCGAGTGCGCCAACATGTACACAACAAGGCTCATCTCAGAACAACAAGTTATCAAGTTTGAGAACAACCTTTGGATTTATATTTAATGCTTATGCAAATATAATACAAATAACTTGCTTACTGACTGCTGCCTTCATTTTATAGTCACAAAGGCAGTGCGAGAGGAGAACTTAGCATTAGCACAAGCCTGTATGTGCCAAGGACCACAAACACCAGCTCGCCTTAATGAAGATCCTTAGGTTCGCCTTTGGCCTTAGGTTAGGCCTTATGGTTTTTGATCAACCTGTAAACACGCATCGAAAGGAACCCTCCAACTCCTTTCCTTCGTCTCTTCAACTCCTTTCCTTCGTGAGAAGATTATGTCGATAGGCTCGACACCAAACTTTGAGGGTCTCCCTCTCGCCTTACACCGTCGCATTGCTCATCTGTGTAGCTCTCAGAGCTTGAGGTCCCTCACAGAAACCTCACATCGCTGTAGACAGCTCTACACGCCATAACTCTTTGCGGCAATCAAGTTCGAGCGCTCAGACGACAAACTCCGGCGCGCCTTGCGTATACTCCTTCACCGCGAGCCCTTTGAGGAGTTGCCTGAGATCCTCCCCCTTGTCAGGTGAGTTGTATTCTGTGTCGAGCGAGTATACAGCCTAACAGAACCAGAGAGGTATCTATTACGACAACGAGATGTTCGAAACGTCGCCGACCACGCCCAACCGTCCTCGTCAATTTCGTAACTCGATTCATCAGATCGCTCTCCAACCTTGAGAGTCTTCACATCGATTTTGAATGCCTTGAATACGTGCCAGCAGGTGAGTGGGAAGACAAGCTTCTGCTACACAACCCACCCTCACCCCTCAGGCGTTTTTCGATGCTCTTACCCAAATACTATTTCAGCATCGAGGTCGAACCCAAGATCGGCGCAACAAGCCCATGGGAGTGTATAGACCTGGACGCTCCTGTCGCCAGTGCTGGGTACAAGTACGCTGTCAACAGCTACAAAAACGTCAAGCAACTTCGTTACACCCTGCGCCAAGGAGACCAGGCGATTGAGGCAAGCAACCACGGCATCTCAACACTTAAGCCATTCTTTCAGCGCTTGCCCGTGATTTTGGGCAGCTGGATTACCTGAGCCTCTGGTACAGATATACGTTGATTCGTATCTCGAGATTAAGGACAACGACTACATCGTAAGTCCCACGCAAAATAGCCTGTTATGCCCTGCTAATCTGTTTTGTCTGTCAGAATGCGTCAATGCAGGCGGGCATCCAGTCCCTGCGCGAGTTTCCAGAGTTACGCGGCTTTGATTTCGAAGTCCAGGCAAACCGAATCAGCGACCGAGCCCTCGCGGAGAGAGGGTGCAACATAGAGAAGCTGTATGTCAGTCTTGCCCGAGAAGTAGCCGTGGCGCTGCCTCACCTTATGCGCGTGAGCGCCCACAGCGACGTCCATGGGTATGCCCTTGCGCACCGCAAAACTGGAGGCAACAAAATATTCACGTCAACGATTGGATTCGCTCCCTCATAATCACTTGTAGTGTTGCGAGGACCAGTCTCAGGCACAGTTGGCATGATGCAATGAATTGAAAGTACCTAGGTATCATAGCAAGTCAACAAACTA
The DNA here is from genome assembly GCA_023509875.1 of Rugonectria rugulosa. Taxonomy (NCBI): domain Eukaryota; kingdom Fungi; phylum Ascomycota; class Sordariomycetes; order Hypocreales; family Nectriaceae; genus Rugonectria; species Rugonectria rugulosa. Next base: position 129,342 of record JALNIO010000113.1, read on the forward strand.
CATATATACACCATCGTCAGGCGAGGCCTATAAACAAAAATGCCCTTGGCTCATAAAATCATCGCATCTTCCGCTCATTCTCAAATAAGCCACCGTCGGGCATGGAAACGAATCAAAGAAATAAGACTAAATAATATCACATGGTGCATCGAGCTGCGGGTGTAGTGGTATTGACAAGCAGAACCTCCAAACTCCTGGCCAGTGCAAAAGCCACAGGTATGAAACCAGACGAAAACAAACACGGGGTGTCGGCTGTGCGACTTTTGATTAGAAGCAGTTCAGGCTGCCCTTCTTCTTCTTGCTCTTGTTGATGGCGTTCATGCGCTCCTCGAGTTGACGGCGAGCAGCCTCGGCGGCTTGCCGCTTCTTGCGCTCCTCCTCGACCGCCTGGAGACTCCATCGGTTGTCGTGAGCGGGCTCCGGCGGCCGATCCTTGAGCTCCTTGACTTCGGCCTCGAGCTCCTGCGCGCGCTTCTTCCACGCGTCGCAGTCGGCCTTCATCTTGTTGGACTGCTTCTCCAGGTCGTTGAGGGCTTCCTCGAGCGTCTGGGTCAGCTGTCGCTCCGCGTAGAGGTGCTTCTCGATGGTGCGGATGCGGGCCTCCTGGTCCTCGGTGATTTGCGAGATGGTCAGGTTGTCCTTGCTCGGGGGGCGAGCCGAGGTGGGAGAGTTTGGCACGCCGTTGGGTGACGTGGGCAGGGGCGGCAGGGGGATTGCCGGCGGGGGAGACGGCAGGGAGGTGTGGGAAGCGCTCTTGCGGATGGTCGAGTTGGAGTTGGATCGCTGGACGCCGTTGGCCAGAACCTCGTCGAATTTGTTCTGCTCATGTTAGTTGGGTTGGCTGAGAAAATACGCGGGACGTACCTGAAGCAGCTGGTGCTCCTGCTGCAGAGCATCAAGCTCAATCTGGAGCTGGATTCGGGCCTGGTTAATCTCCTCCAGCTGGGCGTTGCGCTCCGTCTGCAGGGTGCTCAGACGGTTGTTGGTCATCTGCGCCTCGTCAAAGTTGTTCTGCAGCTGCTCCTCGAGCTCCTCCACCAGACGACTGTTCTTCTTGCTGCGGATGTCGAGGTCGCTCATCCGGTTCTTGACGGCGGTGAGCTGGTCGACCAGAGGAGCCTGGGGCGTCGTCTTTTCGCCAGCCAGCATCTCGGCCAGGGCAGCCTTGGTGCTCTCGAGATCACGCGCAATGGTCTCGTTGAGCTTGGTCAGCTCCGCGGCTTGCGACTCGAGCTCGGCTCTCTTTGCCTGCTCGGTGCTCAGCGCCTGTTGAGCAGCGGCCAGGCTCTCAATGTGCTCGGCGAGCTTCTCGACGTTGGCTTCGGCGCCGAGCGCGAGGGCGACCTGCGTGGCAACCTTCAAGAGGTCCTCCTGCGCTTCGGCCAGCTCGGTCTCGAGCCTCTGAACACCTTCGGCGTGCTCCGACATGAGCACCTCGACCTGCTCCTCGTATCCCTTTTGCTCGTGCGTCTTGAGGTCGGACAGCTCCTTGGCGTGCGAGGCCCTGAGGAGGTCCAGGCTTTCCTGGTGGCTCTTAGTGGCATGCTCGTGGGCGGCAATCTGCTCCTCCAGCTTGGCGACGAGCTCCTTGTGGCGGGCATCATCCTCAGCATGGGTGCTGCTGGCCTGGACCAGCTCGTCCACCTTTACGTTGTGAGTCTTTGTGAGCGCGTCCAGCTCGGCGGCGTGGGCCTTGGACAGCTCCTCAATCTCGGCGCGGGCCGAGGTGTTTGCCGCTTCCAGCTCCGCAATCTTGGTGGCGTTGCTGTTGATGATGGCCTTGTACTCGTCAATCTCGTTGCGCAGGAACGTGATGAGCTCCTCCTGCTTGCGTTCGGACTCGCGCGACTCGTCGGCCTGGGATGAGTCGACGAGTTTGGCGTTGGCAGACACGAGCTGGGCCTCGAGGTTCTGGATGGTGGCGCGGAGCTGCGATTCGGTAGAGGCAAACGACGCGACGGCGGAGCTGTGCTTTTCCTCCCAGGCGGCCAGCTCCGTTTCGAGGTGATCAACCTTTTCCTGCGCCCGCTCGGCCTCGTCGCTGTCCGCCGCCGTCTCAGCCTCTCTGACCTCTGCCTTGGAAGCCTCAAACGTGGCCTTGAGCGATGCCAGCTCGGCAGTCAGCTCCCTCTCGCGAGACGCGTGGGCCTCTCTCGTCTCGGCGAGCTGCCGCTCGCTCTGCTCCAGCTGGTCCCGCATGGTGGCGACCATGGACATGTCCACGGGGCTGGCCTTGAGACTGGATCGCTCGCGCGTCAATCCCGAGATGATGGTCATCTTAGTTTCCATCTCCTTCTTGGCGGCGGCGATGTCGGCTTCGAGCTCCTGGATTCGCTCACTGCGCGAGTGCAGCTCGTGCATGGCAGAGTTGAGGCTCAGCTCGAAGCTCTGCATGACCTCGGGCTGGTCCTCAAAGTTCTCGGCGGCGAGATTTCGCAGCGAGGCGAACGAGCGGTGGGCACGGTCAATGACCATGAGGTTCTGGCTGGACTTGCGGCGAATGACGGGGGTGCTGGTTCGGGGGGAGGTGGCCTCGACGGCGCGGGCCTTGTGCAGGTTGGTCTTGAGCTCCTCGACGATGTCGAGAGTCTCGCTGTGCTGGTGCTCGAGGAGGGCGTATCGCTCGGCCAGCTCCTTCTCGGCCTCCTCACGCTCCTGCGCCAGCGACTTGAGACGATCCAGCTCGGCAGCAAGCTGCTCGCTGTGGGCGTGGTTCAGGTCCTCGGAGGACGCGGCGGGCTTGGCGGTCGCGGTGTCGGCCTCGCTGGACGAGTCCACGGTGGCTGGCGAATCCATGGCCGACGACAGCTCCGAGGAGAGCGATCGCGAAAGCGAAGACCGAGGACCATCCTTCAAATCGCTCGATCTCTCGTCGGACAAGAAGGAGTCTGGTCTCTCGACGGGGGATGTGACGGACAGGATGGAGTCGCGGGCGCGGTTGGGCGGGTGGCGGGCCTCGTCGACGGCGTCCTGGAGCTCGGCGAGGTGGCGCATGGCCTCTTCGTACTTGGACTGGAGGGCGTCGTAGTCGTGGATGGTGGCCTCGTGCTCGACGCGGAGGTCAATCAGTTCCTGGGTGACGTCCTCGAGCTTGTCGGCCACAAACTTGGACTGGGCTGGGCTCTGAGGTATCAGGTCGCTGTCGGGCTTGTCCAGGTGGTCGGCATCCTCCTCCGTCTCCTCCTTGACGGTGCTGATCTTGGAATCGGCAGTCTCCTCCTCGTCGGCCTCGGGGATCGGCTCCTCCATCTGGCTGTGACGGCTGACGTGGGACTGGGTGCGGGAGTGCTCAGCCTTGCCGCGGCGGGCCACGCCGTTGGACTCGGCCTCCTTGGCATCCTCCTTGTCCTCTTGGAAGTTGTCGAGCTCGTGAAGCAGGGAGTCGAGCTTGCCCAGGCTTCGCTGGCGCTCGATGACCTGCTCCAGACGGTCAATCTCGCGCTGCATCAGCTCGCCGTCCTGGTCGGCCTCGGCAAGGCGCTCCTCCAAGGTCGAGATGTAGTCTTCGCAGGACGCCTCGTTCTCACGCACGCGCGCAATCTCCTTTCGAAGCTCCAGGATGATGGTGGCGTTCTTCTCCTCGCCGCTGGTGTGGCCGTCGAGCTTGCCCTCGAGGTCGTGCAGGTAGTTCTCGGTGCTCGCCTCGCGGTCCATCAGCTTCTGGAGGCGGGCCTGGAGCTGCGTGTTGATGGTCTCGACGTAGGCGCACTTGGTCTCCTTCTCCAGGAGGCTCGTCTCCGTGCTGGAGAGGGTGCCGCGGGTGCTGGACAGCGACTGCTCCAGGGACTGAATCGTCTTCTCGTACTCGAGCACGACCTGCTCGACCGCCTGGGCAAACGAGTTGGATCGGTTGAGGCGGTCGGTTGCGCTGTCGCCGAGCGAGTCTTCCAGGTGCTGATGCTCGGATTCGTTCTCGCGAGCCTTGGCCATTTCGGAAATCACGCGAGCGTGGCGCTGGCTCAGCGCGGTGTAGTTTTCCTGGATGTCGAGCAGCTGGTTCTGCAGCTCAACCTCTCGCTCGTTGGGTCGGTCAGGTCGTTCGCTCTGCTGAGGTGCCCGCCGCGGGCTCGCACCGCCACCGGCGGCACTGCGAATCTGCTCGCGCAAAAAGGTCACCTCGGCTTTCAGACGGTCAATGATGGCTTGCTTGTCGCCCTCCTCGACCTGCTGGATGCGAGGTTTGGACTGGATGGCGCGCGCACGTTGGGCGTACTGCACGGTGTTGAGCGTCTCGCTCAGGTGGAACTCGGCAGGGGTTACGCAAGCAATCATGTAAGTGATGGCGTTGCCGCCGAGGGAATCCTGGAGCAGCCGGGTGAGACGGGAGTCACGGTAGGAAACGTGGGATCCGGCCTGGCGGGACGACAGCTGGCTGATGACCTTGCCCAGGGCGGCCAGACCGGCGTTGATGGAGATGCCCTCCTTGGCACGCTCGCCCTGGGCGCCCGTGTTCTTGAGCCGCTCGCTGCCTGCGAGATCGACAAAGTGCAGTTTGCTGTCGGTGGTGATGGACACGTCCTGGCCGCTCATGGCTTCGACCGGCACGGAGAAGCGCTTCTCCGAGCCTGTGGCCTTGTTCTTGCGCTGAACAAGGTTCAGCGAGAAGACGGCATGGGAACGTGACGACTTGGCGTTGATGGCGGTGGCGTCGGTCTGTCGAATGGTTGAGCCAAAGTTTAAGGCGTTCATGAGATCGTCGACCGAGTTGATGTCGACCTGGCGGAGGCCGGTCAGGATGATGTTGCCCTTGACGTCCTCGCGGATGGCGACGTTGCCTCGCTCGTGGGCGGGGGTATGTTCGGGGACGAGGAGGTCGCGGAGCTGTTCGTTGTAGATTTCTACGTAGGTTGCCTTGAGCGACCAGCTGCGGTCGCCCAGCGCATTCTGCTGTCCATACCCGCGGGGGGTTCGAAGGTGGGACATTGAATTCCTGTTGGATTTGGCGCCCTGCTTTGGGGCGTCGAGCTTCTCGAAGAGGGCCGCGGCGGCCCGAGGAATGACACCTGAATCAACGTCAGCGTTGTCGGGGGGCGGCGCACGGAATTTCTTACCCATGGCTTCCGGGTCGTGCTGCTCCCCGGGGCCCGAGGTGCCCATCGTGTAGGATTTTCCCGCGCCAGACTGGCCGTAGGCGAGGAGGGAAACGTTGTAGCCCTGGGTGAAGGCGTTGACGCTTTCGACGAGGTACTCCCAGATGCCGTCCTGCATGACATCGGAGCCGAAGACGCGATCAAATACGAAGAGTTTCCGGCCCTGCGGTGAATCGATTGCGAGGCTCGTGTCGGAGGTTGTCTGGACCATGGAGCGCTGGAAGCGCTGGGGGATCAAGTCGAAACCTGGATCGGACGGGTTGAGGGGAGGACGGACACGGACGACTGCGCAAGTTAGCTCGACGTGCCGTCTCTCGCTGGGCAGCATACATACCAACTTTGACGGCGGTGCGGCTGTCCTCGTCCGAGGCTCTGCTGCCGCCCACCTTGCTGCTCATGCTCAGCCTGCTGCTGCTCCTCCCGGTCCTCGATGCGATGGCGCTCAAGGGGCGCTGGGGAAGCCCCCCAGGCGACGCCGGCGGTGAGCTCGCCATGGCAATGTGTCAATGTCGTACGGTCGGGTCGCGACTGCCAGGCTTGCCGCAATGGCTCGAAGTGAGGCGCCTTGGGCCTGTGGAATAGTCAAGACTTTACCAAGTCATAGGCGACGGTGCAAGTGTGAATCGGTTCGCGCTCGCAGTTATCGCAACCAGTCGCGCTCGCCTTGTGGGTTGCGGAGGACGAGTGTTTATCCAACCAGGGGGTGGGGGAGGTAATTAAACGGCGGAGAGATTCGAATCGTTCCAGGAGAGCGGACAGGGACAGACTTGACGGAGAAGTCGAGCGGTATTGGACGACGACGACGCGCTAAGAATTCGACGATGATTACGCGACGGTGGGAAACAGATGAGTGAAGACGAAGAGGCAGAGTAAATGTCTGTGGAGGAGTGGAGAGGGAGGTCAGGAGAAGTCGTTGGGCGTCCAGGGGAATTACAGGGGAAGGCGCTGAAAGTTTGCTGTAGTTCAGGGGACCAGCTGCTGTCAGGGCCGCCGATGCTGGGCCGTCAGCGGCTAACCCTGCTGGAGGAGCTAGTGGCAGTGGAGGCTAATCCCTGGAGGCCGGGCGGAGGGCCTATTGGCTGGCCGTTTGATGGGCCCACCCAAAGGTCGCCGGTTCCTGGTCAGGTCCTTGGGCGTTTTTAGCGTCTCAGTCCCTGGCGCCCCTGACAGCAGTTGGACTCATTGCATCGCATAGGTACTTTTCAGGAATCTCCCGTACAGACATCTGTTCAATCGGACATGGACATTGGCTCTTGACTGGATTTGCCTGACAAATCGTGGTCGCTCAGGGGCTGGTCAGTACCTGCTTCTGCCACGCGGCATCGGCTGCTTTTTTCTCCGATCCACACACCGCAGCCACTCACGCAAACATGCATCTACCAACCTCTTCTCCCTCACCCTCACCCTCACTCACCCTCACTCTGGCTTCAACCGCCAGGGGCTGGATCCAATACCCCGGTTCATCCTTTACTGGCGCCAACAACGGCCATCCTGCAACCCGCGCGCAGACTTTTTCCAAACTCTCATCCCGCAGGTGCCGGCAAGACGATTCGTCCTCGTCGAGGCATCCGTCCCGTCTGGCATGTCCCTGTCACGGCGGGAGAGGGCATTGAAAGGGCAGCGATCGGCCCCCGTCCGCATTCATGCAGCAGCAGTCGGGTGCCGCGTCGAGGGACCGCACACTTCTCAGACAGCAACAGTGTTGTGTGCCCGGCCATGCTACCACACCGCGGCGGACGGTGCACGAGGCGTCAACCCTTGACAATGTGGTAATGGCACCATCCCCCATGGAAGACGCACCGTGTTTTCTGGCGCATCTGGAAAGAAGCAATTATCGGCACCACGGTTCGTTTCAGGTAACGTATCCACCTCCGCTCCGTGTCTATACCCGTTGTGTCTGGTCTTGTTTGCCGTTGGTCCCTAGCCTCGACCCTGGTCGTTTGTCGGCTCATCTTGTTGACCGATTGACTGTCTCGTGTTGCCTGGCTGTCTGGGAGGACAGCCTCTCGACACTCGTGCCACAAGTCGACCTCCCGGTCATAGCGCACCTGATATGCCAGATCTATGCTGGCTCCCGCCGGCCTGTTCCCAGTCAGTCTCACCATCAGCCTTGTCGATATCAATACTTTGCATCAGCCGTCATGTCGGCGAGCGAGGAGCTCAAGTCCACTGTTTGTGCTAGTGAAATTGCGCTCCGTAGCCAATGCTGCGACCTCGGTCAAGGTTGGTGATCGGCAGTTGTATGTACGAATGCACGAGGCTGGCCTGGCCCGTGTCTCCGTTCAGGGGTCCCGGCAGCCTGCTTGTGCTCAGCCGGTATAAGCGTATTTTCATGCGTGGTTAACAGTACGCAGTGGTTGGTTCTCAGCCTAGCTGTGTTGCGATCCCACTTGCAGCCTACCCTGTACCTCTGAACTTGTCGCATTCCTTTTCGGCCTACCTGGACTGGAATGTGATATCCGATGAACTCTGTAGAGCATATGATGTCAACATTATTGCTATATCCAAGGTTGTGTAGCGTTTGTCCATGTGACGTGCAATGATTCACCATGTGAAGGTGAGACTTTGCCCGGTGTCTCTCGGCAACGGTCTAGGTTGAAGGTGTCTATTTCCCACAGCACTGGTGTATAAAAGCGACTGGCCACACTCAATGAGGATCATTGTTCAACAAGTAGACTTGGACACTGGTGCATCTTCATAATAGGCTCTCACCAGCAAGCCAAGATTGAATATTCCTTCAGTGGAAGACGATTCAATATTCAATAACGAATGCCAAGATATCCTCCTCCACGTCACCCGTACGACCATGTCTCACCAAGATTGAGACAACAGTTACCCAGTATGGCAAGCGAGTGGCGACGGAATATCTGCAGTGAGACCAAGACTGTCATCTGAGACAGACTGCGTGGTTGTTGGGCGAGCCATCCCCATTTGTGCGTTGGAGAACGTATTGAATTATTTTTGTGTATACCAGGCAATATTCTTAAATAATAGTTTATATCGATTAGAGTGGCTTTGTATGCGCTTTAATACAGCCGACTAGTTTATAATTCAGCTTGCTCAACATGGATGGTTTCTGGTTACCCAATTGGTTAATGGTAGAGTCGAACGAATCCAATATATTTATGAATATGAATATACTGACCAACGCCATCGTTTCTTTATCCTAATTCTGTCCCTTCTCGAGCCGAGAAAGACCTTGCTCATGGTTGCCTCCATTACAACGATTTATCTGCGGGTTTCATCAAGCAATCAAGTCTACTTCAAGAAGGTGAGTCAACTGCAGTAAACCATTAACCGCCGAGGTTGACTCTGTCCAGCTTCATTGATTGATAAGATCAAGCCTTGAACCGAGCAACGGCTAGCCTGCATTAGTGCATTGTGAACAATGAAGGTTTCCATCGCTTCCCGTTGAACGCACAGTGACGACATGACTGACACGACTCGTTTGAATCTGTGGACTTGTATGATCATGTAAGAATGCTAACGGTTAGCGTGAATGTGGGCAAGTTTCTTTTGACCTCACCCAAGTGCCAGCTCACGAGCTAAGATTGGGTCAACAATTGTATTGGCTTAATCGTATTCCAGTATAAATCACTTGACTACTTGACCGGACACGCTAGTTGCTCAATTCTTCACCACATCGAACCCCTTCAGGTCATCCAGAGCCTTGCGAATCTGGATGGCATACTCGGGGATGCCTCCCGGGAAGCACACGGGCTCGTAGACCTTGCCTGGGATGCTGCCACCCATGTACGTGGATCGCGTCGTCGGGAAGAGCATGCCGTTGTTGATGTCGACAATCTGCTTCTTCCAGGCCTCGGACGCATCCGCCTTCGGGTTAATATACCTGATGTTGCCCAGGCGCATCTTGTCGATGCAGTCGGCGATCCAGCGGCCCTGCAGCTCAACCGTCGTCGGGCCGTTGCTGAGGAGTGTAGGCCCGTGAGGTCCGTAGATGTGAAACATGTTGGGGTAGCCGCTGACGGTGGTGCCCAGGTATGTCTTGGCGCCGGGCTCCCATTGCTCCCGGAGCTTGGCTCCGTCGATGCTCTCGAGGCCGAGCTGGGTCATGACTGTCTAGTGTTAGCTGCGTTCACGGTGTGGCCAAGCTGCATTACCTCCTGTCACGATATCCTAAACATGTTAGCCGTGTCTATACAGAGTAGGGGTAACTTACAAATCCGGTGGCCACGGCAATGACATCAAACTCGTGGTGGGTACCGTCCTCGAGGATGATGCCCTTCTCGTCGAAACCCTTGATTGGATTGTTCTTGATATCGACCACGTCGACGGTCGGTCGGTTAAACTGCTCGTAGTAGTCGTACTCGAGACAGGGCCGCTTGATGCCGAAAAAGTGCGGCATGTCTAGAGGCGCGAGGAGATCCCTCTTTCTGGGGTCACCGACGCGGTCGCGGGTCTTCTTGGCCCAAAACTTGTACGACTCCCGGTTGGCGTCTGCGTCAAGGAGGTTGTCCTTGTACAGGGCGACCCAGTAGCGGAAGCCGCCATCGGTCCAAATCTTTTCGTAAAAGGCCTCCCTGTCCTCGGGCGTGTCGTCAAACGTGTTCTTCTCGTACCAGTCGTAGTGGAAGCCGGCAAAGTTCTTCTCGCGGAACTTGAACAGCTCGGGGTAAAACTTCTTGGCCCTGTCCTGCTCCTCGACGGTGAGGGCCCTCTTGCGCATGGGCACTGCCAGGTTGGGGGTTCTCTGGAAGACCTTGAGGTCGCCCGCCTCGGGACCCCAGGCCTGGACAATCTGCACGCCGGACGCACCGGTGCCGATGACGGCGCACCGCTTGCCCTTGACGCTGATGTGCTCGTCGGGCCAAAAGGACGAGTGGTGGATGGTGCCCTTGAACTTGTCCATGCCGGGCCAGTCGGGAATGTATCGCCGGGCAGCCTGGGACAGTTAGCACTGGTCAGATAGACTAGAAGACACCTACGAATCCAGTGCCCAGCACGAGGTACTTGGCCTTTGTGACGCGGCCGTCCTCGGTGCGAATGTGCCATTTGCCAGTGGCCGTGTCGAAGCGGGCGCCGACGACAACCGTGTTGAAGGCGCAGTCCTTTTTGACGCCAATGACCTTGTCAACGTGGTCAAAGTAGCGGCGGAGATCGTGATAGGTCGGGTAGTTGCTGGGCCAGTTCCAAGTCTTCCAGACCTCTGGCCAGGAAAACTCGTACTCGGGCACCTCGGAGTCGACGCCTGCACCGGGGTAGCAGTTCCAGCGCCAGGTGCCACCGGTGTCGTTGCCTGCCTCGAAAATGACAGTCTTGAGGCCGCGGTCGCGGAGTGTCTTGAGCATGAAGATGCCGGCTACGGGGGTCAGACAGGAACACTCAGGGGTTGAGGACATACCAAAGCCGGCGCCGACGACGAGGGCATCAACCTCGAGGTTATCAGCGTAGGGACCAGTCTTTTCCTTGTGCGAGATGGAGTAGTCTGTGAGCTCCGTGTTGAACTTTTTGGGACGGTTGGGAATTGGTTCGCCCATTTTGATAGCTTGCAAGTGATATTGATTGTTGAGATGTGGATGAGATGTAGATGAGATGTCAATGTTGAACAGCTCATTATTTGACGAGACCGCTACCGTTTTATATCCAACTCGTCCCTTGACATCACCGTGGTATCATGTTGCATCTGCTCCCTCGTGCATCATCGCAGCGAGATGCGGAGAATGCATGTCGCAACTCGTATGCAGCTTGCGGATACGGACTGCCGGCAGGTCACACCGTTGCGGAGACGAAACTTTGATGCAGATGCTCAGGACATGCAGCTTTGCGGATATGGATATCGACATCCTTCTGGGCACTCTTGCAGACACGAAACACCAATACAGGCCTCGAAGATCGCACTGCGGATGCGGAACCGTCTTTCCGCAACATCTCGTCGCGGAAACGGCTCCGCATTGTGATCTTCATTTTGAGTTGCGGCAAGAGTTCTCGTGACACATGCAGGCCAAGAACGCTTGCCAACGCAGGTTGTGGAGGAATATTAAAGTCGAGGGGCTGATGCCTCATCCGATCGAGGTCCAAGTTCTTCAATCTTATTCACCATGCCATTCACTGCTCAAGTTGTTTCTAAGCTGCGGGAGACGGTAGACACAGCGTGTGTCGACCAGAAGACGGGCATCCCTGGCAGCACCGTCGTGGTTGTTGGCAGGGATGGCAACGAACTCTTTGCCCACTCTGCGGGCAAACGAGGCATAACCACTGACGAGCCAATGACACTGGACTCTGTCTTTTGGATTGCATCTTGCACAAAGATGTTGACCGGGGTGGCTTGCATGCAGCTCGTCGAGCAGGGCATCCTCAAGCTCGACGACGGGGCCCATCTCGAGGGCATCTTGCCCGAGCTCAAGCAGCTCAAGGTGCTGCGGCCCGACGGCAGCTTCGAGGAGAAGAACAAGGCCATCACGCTGCGGATGCTGCTCACGCACACGGCTGGCTTCGGCTACACATTCTTCAACGAGAGGCTCCGAGACTGGTCGTTTCCGGCCGGTGTGGATGAGTTTTCTGGCAGGTTCGAGGATATCAGAGTGCCTCTGCTGTTCCAACCTGGTGAGGGGTGGGAGTATGGTGTAAGTTTGGGTCTGGCTACAATGTGCTCTGCTAACGTCTCAGCTTGGCATCGACTGGGCCGGCCTCGCTCTGCAGCGAGCAACCGGTCAGACGCTGAACGCGTACCTGCGGGCGCACGTTTTCGACCCCTTGGGCATCGAGAATATGTCCATGATTCCCAGTGAAAAAATGCGGGAGAAACTGGCATACATGCATGCACGGGATGCCGACGGGACGCTGCAGCCAAGAGATCATCTGCTCCGATTGCCTGTTGTGATTGACCCCAACAACGAAGCCGAGACGGCGAGAATCTTCAACAGCGGAGGGGCAGGAATGTTTGCCCAACCACGTGAATACACCAGTAAGTTGTTCCGTTGTTCAGTTGTTCCGTACCTTCCGTTTGTCACCGTTAACCGCCCGCAGAGGTCCTCGCCGTCCTCCTCAACGACGGCACGTGCCCTCGCACGGGATCGCGCATCCTCCGCAAGGAGACGGTGGATGAAATGTTTCGCAATCAGATACCCCAGTTCCCCAACTTTGGGCGGCAGCACATCCCTGCGGCGAAAAAGGACCTCACCAACGCAGTGCCGGACCTGTACCCCGTGGCCGGGAACCCTCCACAGGGCTGGGGCCTCACGTTTATGCTCAGCAACGGGGGCGCCACGGGGAGGTCCGGGGGCACCGGGCACTGGGCGGGGTTGCCCAACTGCTGGTGGTGGTGTGACCGGGAAAAGGGCGTGGCAGGGATCGTGGGCACGCAGATACTGCCGTTTGCTGATGGCAAGGTGCTGGGGCTGTGGGTGGACGTAGAGTCGCAGGTGTACGGGGCCATTGCGTAGTGTAGTTGGGTGGTATGCAGTTGGGTCGTAGTTTAGGTACGGAGTAGTTTGGTACACTTTATACAGAGTATACCATGCTTGTTTCGTTGTATACCACTTGTCGTGTCATGCTACTGTACGTCGTTGCATTCTACTGCGTCGTTGCATTCTACTGTACGTCCTATGCCCTCCATCTTGACGCCTCCCCCGCCATCAAAAGTCCCCAGACTTCCTTCAGCCCGACCGGCCGCCAACATCTCTCCCCGTTCTGCATCTAGCCAAGTCTGCTGACCGTGCTTCGCGACGAGCAGGGATAATGCGGGGAAGCGGGGGACGGTGGACCTGCAAAAGGGGCCGTCGAGGCCGTCCGACTTGCCCGAGATTCTGTCCCCAGCATCTGAACTGAGAGCATCGGGTCATCCATCACCGCATCCTTATCGATATCACATCGGCATCCATCGCATCATGAGACGACAGCATTCGTGTGATCAGTGCCGGCGCTCAAAGAGGGCCTGCGACGCTGCGCCGTTGGAGGGGGCGTCGGATGAACAGTTCCGTGAGTAAAGCCGCAACGCGGAGGAGCACAGCTAACGTCCGCAGTCAAGGCAAAGCCGTGTTCGTACTGCTTGCGCACCAAGAAGACGTGCACGATGGAGTGGGCGAGGTCCCAGCTTCAGACGTCTTCGTCCACGTCCAGTGGGGATGCAGGGACGAAGCGACAGAGGGCTGATGTCGAGGGCGCGTCTTGGTCGGCAGTAGACTCCATCGAAGTGTTTGACCCTGCTTCACTCCTGCAGGATGCCACGCAGGTGCCTGGGCTCGTCTTCCCGAATGTGACGATTCCCAGTCTCGACTTTGCTCTCCCAAATGCATCGTTTGACACGTACGGCGTGGACGACGCGGTGCAAGACGCGGTGCAGGGTCTCGCCACGCCATTCTCCGGCTCGAATCCCTCTGACAGCTCTGGCCTGCTTGACATGGACTTTGCACCGGGATTCCTGACGGCAAATCAACCAAGGAACCCAGCTCGTACGCGGGTGCCCATTTCCAAACGACGGCGAAGGTCGAGTGCTCGCAGCAACCAGAGCTCGCTGTCGGCATTCTCCATGGACCAAACCATGATGGCAAGGTCAAATAACCAGCTCATCTCAACAAATCTCCTCCAGATATATCACGACGTGTTTGAGCACAATCTTTCCTGCTGGGTGACAGAAGTCACTTGCCCGTATAAAACACAGCGGAGCGTGGCAATTACTACAGTAAGAAGTGAATGGGGACCGTCGTGGTCGAACAGGATATATCGCCGGACCATCAAGCTCGATCGCGTGGCCCAGTCTGCAAACATGATTCAACTGGCTCGCTCGGAAGACAAGGCCGCTTTGAAGGCTCTGCACCTCGCCATAATGGCCTTTGCTACGCAGTGGGCGCAGGGCAGTCGTCGACAGCGACAGCGCTTTGGAGACGGCAGGGATGACTTGGCCGAGGAGCTTGCCGCCGAAATGACGGACGAGTTTGACCGCAGTCTACAGCGGCATTTCTGGGATCAGGCGCAGAGGGCTCTGCAGGAGGTGTCCGACCTGGAGTCGTACCGGGTCGTCTGCGCCGAGCTCATTTTCGGTCTGACGCAGAAACCGTGGATGGACGACGACCATCCGAGCGCAGTTGACCCGGCCATGTTTTCGAGCCGTCGGGGAAACGGCGACGTCAAGACCTCGGCCATGGCGCAGATCGGGGGCATCATAGCAAAGGAGGGGCCGCCAACGTACATGGAGAGGGCGACGCGCAAGATGCACGCTCTCAAGTACCGGTACGACTCGAAGCGACGGGGTCTCGAGCCAGGCTCGGAAACGGGGATTAATGACGAGGACAAGGGAACCATTGGTTTGCTCTACTGGTTGGCAGTCATGTTTGATACCGTGTCCTCGTCCATGAACGAGCGGCCCGTCGTGGTCTCTGACGAGGACTGTCAGCACTCGACACCTGGTGACTATCCAGAGCCAGACGAGTCGCTGAGTGGACGGTGGAAGATTGACGTATTCATTCAGGATCTCGAGCAGCCAGGCGACTCTCTACACTGGCCGTGCTCGTACGAGGTCGCTGCTGAAGCCGTCACCAAGTCGGCGCCGATCAAGGTGCTCTTGTTCCGGCACCTCTCGTACCTGCAAAACATTCTACGGAAAGGGGGTCGCGGGCAAAAGATTGAGGAAATCATCAAAAGCACTACGTCAGTCTACAGATACTGGAACATGACCTACGGCTCCTTCTTTCGGGAGCTCGTGCAGCACTTTGACAAGGTGCCGTCGAGGATACAGGGGTGGTTTGTGTGCATCTCTGCGCACTGGCATCTGGCTGCGCTCATGCTGGCCGACCTGGTTGATTTCGTTGACGAGCATGGGCTGGGCGTAGAAGCAGAGGCTCAGAGCCGAGCCAGCAGCAAGATGGCGTGCAGGATCAGAGAGTCGAGCGTGAGGGAGCTGGCGGACCTGGCGAGCGTGGCAACACCGCCGGAGCCGAGCACGTACCTGCCGCAGATGCCCGACTTCCACCACGCGGTCAACGAGGGCACGATCCTGACGGAGCCGTGGACCATGATCCTGATCCGGGCGTTCAGCAAGGCGTCCGTCATCCTGCTGGGCGAGGCGGACGAGGAGCTGCGGTACGGGAGGGGCACGCTGGGGCACTGCTGCGAGGAGTCTGCGGACAGCCTGGAGAGGGCCGAGGAGTGCGTGCGGGCGCTGTGGCTGCTGGGCAAGAAGTCGGACATGGCGAGGAAGATTGCGGAGGTGCTGTCGGTTGCGGCGGACGGGCTGCGGAATTGAGGGCGCTTGTCTGGTTTGGTTGTTTGGTTGTTTGATTGTTTGGGCTGCCACGCGTAATGTGCGGCTGCTGCTGCCGGGTACATGGAGCATGCAGACGCTTGGGAACGGTAATCAAAAACACTGTGTTCATCTGGACTCGAGACTGCTCAGCAATCCCGCAGTGCGGACCCGCGACGTTGTCAGGTGCCCCCGCAAAGCCGATGCAACTGTACATGTAAATGCGGGATGTAGAGGTCACGACTCACGAGTTTAGGTTTGATGCACGGGCGGAAGGATTAGCAAACGCGGGGTAGGGACGGGGTAGGTGAAGCAAAAATGAGGTGAGCGGTGAAGAGTGCGGGATGAGCTGCGGATGAGTTGGCAGGATGACACGCTATTGTGGCGTTGTCGAGCACAATATCAAGTCTGGTGTTGACGTATGGTGATGGGCTGGGATGAGGTTGGAGTAGAGTAGAGTAGGATGAGTGAACTCGGAGTCAGCCTTGGAAGGAGTGATGCATTAGGATATTGAATATCGAGTCTGTAGAAAACCGTAGCCTTGTACCTAACGAAGTTATTCCTCTACAGAGCCCAGGCATATAACAAAGTTTATTACTTGC
Organism: Rugonectria rugulosa; assembly: GCA_023509875.1. Taxonomy (NCBI): domain Eukaryota; kingdom Fungi; phylum Ascomycota; class Sordariomycetes; order Hypocreales; family Nectriaceae; genus Rugonectria; species Rugonectria rugulosa. Next base: position 145,232 of record JALNIO010000113.1, read on the forward strand.
GCACTTTATGCACTTCATGAGTTCCTCTAATGCTTCTACATCTTCGCATCGAACTCACCCAGTGGTCTACGCTGGCAGTGAGCTGCTCGAGATCCTGTTGCAGTTGTAGTGTGCGTTACGTACATCTGGCGATAGTTTCTCTGCTAAGAGACGGTGCAAGGTGATCTGCGAATCTCCGCCCGTGGTTCCTGTCGCGAGAATGAACCTGTAGTTTCCATGCCGCTGCCGATAGGGCTGTTTCGTAAATGTCGCTTGATTGTTTGAATTCCAGTTGGGTATTCATTCGGAAGATCCTTGAGCTTTATCTACCG